>WOGP01004707.1:0-13760 GCA_015342065.1 Leptinotarsa undecemlineata
TCGTTTCATCCTTTTCTTAATCTTATATCATCAGTCTTAAGTTTATTTATACATTCAAGACGTACTGTTTTTGTTTGTACTCGTGTTTTAGATGTATTGTGTATGTATTTTTGTTTTTAACTTAATTTTTGACATTCCATATATACCCAGTATATCTCAATTGGTGAATAAATAAATTAAATTAAAATTAAATTAAATTAAATATGAGCATTATTTTTGAAATTCGAGCATTGCATCCTACAATATTGGTCCACTGTTTGGTACAGTCGTCAGCTAGATAAAAACTACATATCAGTTGATACATTTACTGATTTTTCGAAGACTGACAAATTTTTCTCCCTCATATTGCACGTCTACGATGATATTTCAAACCTATACGGATAGTTGTAAGTGTGCTTCATCCAGTTACGAATAACAAGCAATTCATTGAAAACAATCTCCATTTCGATATTGATTCAATTTGATTCAAATTATTGGAATTCAAAATGCGGTTTCGCATAATGGAAATTCCATGTGTAACTTATATGAAATAATAATATAACTTCACTTGGCATTTGCCATTGAAATTAAATCTGTGCTCAGATTTACATTCTATCAATATTGCATAGAGAGTAATACAGTCAGCTGTCAAAATGGATTGAACAACTTTATTTAACGGATCGCATATTCTATATAAGTAAGCTTGCAATGTTCGCGCCATGATTATAATAATAATATTTATAATTCAGACTGGCAGAGCTACCGGATTTCACGATTAACCGTATTTCAATATAACAGGCTGAAATTATTATAACAAATATTAAAATAGTTATTTGAATATTAAAATATTTCTCCTGTCACTATGTATTCGGGAAACCTTTCAGTGAAATTAGGATAGAGAGAAAGTTATACAATGAAAATATAACAATTAAACGCAGTGAAAATAGTAGGTTGAGTTAGGTGAGTGAGGTTAGGTTTATTGTGGCTCACCCTACTTACATTTGACCAAATAAACCTAGCTTCTTAACGAAGTCGATTAGCACAATGTATATGCTCTGCTGTCTCATCATTTTCCAAACAGAGGCGATATACACTGTCTTAAGTTTTAGCTCAGAACCCCTTGAATTGCACTGTTTAAAAACTACTTCATTTGTAGAACTGCGTTTATGTGGAATAACCTTCCTGAGAACGTTTTTTCACATGAATTTGATCTCTAATAATTCAAATCTATTGTGACATGCTATTTTTGCACAGGCACCGCTCGTAGAGTGCCTTAATGATTTTCCTGTTGTGCTTGTGTTGTATCTGAAAAAAAAAAATTAGAAAACCAGCATGGCTGATATTCCTTGGCGTCCGAATTAACACAACGAAATAATTTGAGATGTATCCTTATCAATCCTACGCAACATCAGATAAAATTACCATTTTGCTGGAAACACCTGTCCCCAGCTGAGATTATCATCAATTAACGAAAACTAATGGCTCTTAATATATTAATATATTCACTGTAAGAGAACGAGCAGATATTCTTCAGAGAACAACATTTTATTGAAAAAGAATTAGTGAATATTATTTATCACTGTTATTAGCATTCAAACCAACGCCATAAATCGTCATTTCCGACAGGCAGACACGAAAATATTTTGTATCGTTTCGACTATTCTGACTGAAATATCACCCAAAATACTAAATTATTTATATCGCCACCTGCCACTGTTTATTCAAAAACTAGTGTGATCATAATAAGATATATAAATCATTTGCCTCACCGACAGAAAATACGATAAAAGCGATAAAAAATAGTGGGAGACGAAACCTGAAACACTCAGTATTTATCGATCTAGATACGCTTCAAGGTGCGATTTTGTATTCTATTGTTGCATAATCATTTATCTATGAACCTTTCAGAAAAAAGAACGAAACTTTATTTTGAAAAAGATCTCTCAAACCAGAACAGAACAGAAGAACAGTCACTAATATTCGGGGAACTGTTGAATTCATATGCATTTTCTTTTGAATTTGTAATCAGAGCACGTTCGTTTCTTGTTTTTTCCTCTTGTGATGGGCTTCAGGCATTGTGCCACACTTAGTTTGTTAAAACCTTAGAGTGTGAAGAAATAAAAATTTCGAACGTGAATAAAGATTACTGATAATTATTCAGATAATTCTACAATCTTGTCTTCGGTCTCTGGATTGTTTCTTCATTCATCAAGACTTGTCTAGCTTTTCCACTGACTTCAAAGACTTACGACCCATTAGTGTACTTCCGGCTGTATCTAAATTACTAAAAACGTACAACTCCTGGAGCACATTTCAGAATTCAAATTTTACCATCGGTTGTCTGGGTTTCGAAAGGGATTTAGTTGCACTACAGCATTGCTGCTTGTTGTAGATGACATTGTCAGAGCTTCAAATAGAGGACATTGTACAGCTCTAGTACTTCTTGACTTCAACAGAGCCTTTGACGCTATAAACCACGATTTATTGATATCAATTTTACATTGAGTTGGTCTGTCAACTTCAGCTTCAACTTCAGCACAGGCTTATCGTTTGAACAAAAATATGCTCTGCCGACCCAAAAATTCAATTCATAATGCAACGAGAAACTCAAAGGACTCTAGCGTCCCAGAAACACAACACACAGGCAGGCTGCTGGACCAATAACTCAACAGAAAGAGGGGTAATCAAAACGTTGATTGAGAGAGCACGATGAAATGTGAACCTGATACTTTCCCTAAGGAAGTCAATCACCCAAAGACTGTCTTCAAAGGGAATAGGTAGAGCGAAAGAGAATTCTAGCGGGCCATTCCACTCAGGAGACAGAAAGCCAAAGCTAGGCTGGTCAAGGAGAAAGCTATCCTTCCCTATGTTGAAAATGTTACAGAGCAGACTGGGGAACTTAGAGAAACATGACCTGAAAACAATAATGAGGCCGACAGAAACAACTACAAAAAAAATTAGGTCGGCTAAGAACCTCAGAGAATATTTAGCAACACTCCGGGCATACCAGATTCCTTCTAGCTGCGGGTCGGTCTACATTGGAATCAGCATAAAAGAAATTGCTCGCAACAAATGGACTCACATTATCCCAATCGAGATGCTGTTGTATATTCCTTCTGTTTGTTTCCAAAGAAGTTGAATAAATGAACAAGGTTACAGCTGGATGGAGCTAACAATGACACACTGAAAGCAAATCGCGACGTCTATAACACAACTGTCCCTAGATAGATCAACAGTTCGTGATTTGTATTCAAAGCTAATTTCCGCTTTAAGAGGCATGCTTGACACGTCGTGTACCGCTAGGTGTTACTACCACCGGACATATGTAGCACGCACTTCCGTTGATTTCTCTGTATTAATATTTTGAAGGTGTTTTATCGGTATACAGTTACCGTGTTAATGTGCTCCTCGTCGTCCTCGTCTTGAATGACGCAAAGAATAAAGAGTTGTATGATGCTTTAATGTTTATGATTGTGAATGGATATGGACAGTAATGTTTGACTCTATCGTACTAGTTTTCGATGGTGGTAGTGACTGAATTGAAACTGTTGAAGACTCATCTCAACCACTTTTACCAACCCACATAAGCTAAACAATAATTGGAAATGGTTGTAGAATAACAATTTCGTGGCATTATATTGTACTTTTGTTTCTCTCATTGTGCAAGTTGATGGTTACCAGTCAGAGCCTTTTGCGATTACATCAAGTGTACCACAGGAAAGACACTCGAGACAATTTTGCACAAACTGTAGTTATCAAAACCCTCAAAAATCACAACTTCTACATCTTACTGTATCCTGAAGGTCTCATAGTTTATCGAACAGTCAAGATAATATGTCTTTGGAGGATGACTGCGAAAGGTTCAAAATCTTGATACATTCAACAAGAACTGAAGGAACAACATCGTAATAAAAAAAAAGATGGCCTGAGTTTGTCGCCAACACAAAATTCAATTCAAACAGTGATTTTTTTATTGTTGAAAGACTCTGCATGGTATGCACTTCCTCAGCTACGAATTTAAATGTTCCACGAGGTTCACCTTCATCTTAAATTTCTTGAATGTAATTGACTTTTATTGTGGATGTTTCAGTGAAACCAGTAAGAGACTGTCACCACAGGACAATCCAAAAAAAGTTATTATAACTACTCTTTCAATAGAAAGAAAAAATTTCTTCTGGTTCATCCTCCACTGTCAAACCCTGCCACCCTAAGAAACAATACAAGCCGCGCTCCTCCGTTGACATGTGCGCTGGTGAAATATAACATTCCACTCACAGGACCAAGATATATTAAGAAATATAAACGTCTACTAATTTAGTGAATCATTGGGTCCCGGCAGGTGGCATACACTCACGAAGCATTTCGAGATATTAATTCTGAATACGTAAGCCAGGTTACACCCTTTATTCGGCAGCAGGCGGTCCTTTTGGCAGAGATAAGTTGTTGTCTGTTGGGTACGGAGTCACACGACAGGATGCGACCTCGTTTCTTAAGAAAGATTCTGCCAATGAAGTACTTGTCATGAATGCAAATTGTCCAAAGAACACAATGTTGAAAATGACCAAAACACGTTTAAAAGTGTGCAAAATTCACTACAGTGTTTGATTTTATTAAACGTCTTTCTGCTTCTTAAGGAATATATCTCAAGGAATAAAAATAAATGAAAAGCCAATAACTTCTCATTCTGAATCTAAATTACTGATGAAGCCAAGTTAGTGAAACATGAGTCAATTCTGGTGATTGGGAACACATTAAAGTGTGTTTTTTTTTAATTGAAGTCTTGTTGCTGCAGCAGAATTTGGTATAATCATATATTTTGCACGTAAAAACAATCCCTAACTTGATGACTCTGACTGACAGACTCACTCCCTGAATGACACATGGACAGATCCACTGACTGACTCACTGAATGACTTATAGACTGACTCGTTCACTGACTCTTTGACTGACTCACCGACAAACTGACTGATTCATATACTAACTTACCGACAGAGTTACTGACTGATTTATTGACAAACTGACTCATTGACTAACTCACTTGCTGATTCACTGACTGACTGACTGATTGAACGACCGACTGACTGACTTACCGACTGACTGACTTACCGATTGACCAACTAACTCACCAACTTACTCACTGACTGACTGATTGATAGACTGACTATTTGACTCACCGACTGATCAACCGTATGACTCAGCGACCAACTCGCTGATTCTCCTACGCAATGACTGACTCATCGACTCAATGACTGACTCATCGACTCAATGATTGACTCATCGACTCAATGACTGACTGACACACTGCTTTACCGACTGACTCATAGACGGACTTGCTGACTTTCTTTACCGTTGTATTCTTAACTGACTCACCAATTGACCGACTCATATACCTACTGAGACATACAGAATGACTGATTAACTCATCTGACCGTCTGACTCATTGACTGACCCATCTACTAACTCACTGACATAATGACAGAGTGACCGACCTACTGACTGACTCACTGAATGACTTATCGACTGACTCGTTCACTGACTGACTAACTCACCGACAAACAGACCGACACATATACTAACTTACCGACAGACTTACTGACTGATTCACTGACCACCCGACTTATTGACTGACTCATCGCGGATTCACTGACTGACTGACTCATTGAATGACCTACTGACTGACTTGCCGACTGATTGACTTACCGATTGACCAACTAACTCACCAACTTACTCACTCACACAACTCACTGACTGACTGATCAACAGAATGACTCCCCGACTAACTCGCTGATTCACCTACGCAATGACTGACTCATCGACTCAATGACTGACTGACACACTGATTCACCGACTGACTCGCTGACTTTCCTTACCGTTGAATCCTTAACTGAGTAACCAACTGACGGACTCACATACCTACTGACACATGCAGCATGACTGATTAACTCATTGACAGACTGACCGTCTGACTCATTGATTGACTCATCCACTAACTCACTGACATGCTGACTCACTGAATGACTCATTGACATACTGACTGACCCACTGACTGACTCACTGACTTACTGATGCTCATCTGACTCATTTACTGACTGAGTAACTGAGTCATTGACTGACTGATTGACCCATTCACCAGCTTACCCTCCAATTCGATCGCGCGTAAAAGAGTTTTACTTCAAAAATCGCTAATCGATTTACGTAGTCCGCAAAATTTCATCATTCGTCTTATTTTTCCAACATTCATCGTATTTGTAATGCTACAGCTAGTCAAATTAAACTTTTCACGTCATTTCAGATAGAATTAATTTTTGATGTTTCATATTTGGATTGAAATACTTTTGGAATCTTCACTTCTCGATGAAAATTTTTGTGATGTCAAAGAAGGCTACTATAAAATGAATATTTATACTTTACATTTGGCAAAAAGTATGATTTTCTGCCAGCAAAAACAACAGATCCTTTGGCATTTTTCACAATTGAAGTGATAGTTTTTTAGTGATTCTCTTCTGGACATTTCTATTCATTTCATTCGTTAATGCCATTTCCTTCCGACAAATTGGCATTAAAAATTTCCACGGTTTCAAACTAATGACAAAATTCAAAAGGCACGTTAATGTCCCGACTGATAAGTGAAATATCCTTTCATTTCCTAGTAAAACACGAATTCCATTCGCTTTTTTTAACCACTCCTACATAAATCATGGCACCAAACTGTCAGCCGCAACACAAAATTTATTACAATTTTCTTGTAGTCGAAACAATTCTAAGATTGTACACATAATTTTTTTCCTGCGGAACATATGCTCTAACAATGTATCATTTTCTGGGGTCCCGAAGACTTTGGGATTCTTGAGCGGTTCTTCTTGGCTTTTTACCAGCAGAGAAGTGGAGTGAAACATTCTTATAAACATGCTTCGTGTGGTGACAGAATTATGATGTTCTGTAAAAGAGAGGTAAGGCAGTGGTAGCGATGAATAAACTTTAATCTATTTCCAAATAGTTGAAAGTGATAAATACTCTTTATGAATGCGAAACGTTGACAGAAAGCTCAAACAAAGTTTGTGAATGAGTTATAATTTGATACAAATGACATAGGCGGGTTTATAATATCTCACCAGGTCGACTCTATGTTTATATCGAAACTGGCAGGCAAGTAAAATATTTATAACTTATCGAAAATAATAACCAGATTTATTCATTTATAAACAATTAATAATTCAGAATATTTACAGAATGATAAACGGTTATGCACATTGGAGAAGATACTAGTTATAAGCAGAAATTATGTTGTGTAATTATCAGATGAATCTTCATTTACAATTCCCTCTACAAAATGATCCAGTTTTCACGTATTTCTTTTCCATCATTATTTCAAATGGTATGTTCTTTCGTCGAGACTCAATGATATCAGGTGTTCTCAGTGCATAGGTTGGTATTTGGTCAACTTTTCTGTTATGATAACTTGCATTATCTATCACAATCATAGAGCAGGGTGAAATGGGGTCTTCATGATAATTTCCAGGAAGTTTCGACTCAAACATCAATAAACTGCCCTCAATCAATGTACTAATCCATCGCTTGAGGAACTAGACTATGAGTACATTTCTGGTATCTGCAGTGGTTACTGCAGATACAAGAGAAACTTTTACAATCTGGAAAAATTGTAATGCAGACCTTCATGAAGGAATGAAAAGGGTATTATCCTCAATTCAATATAGTTTCACTTATAAATGTTGCTTTTGGTGACTTTTCTTATCATATATCATAAAAAACTGAGAATGTCATGATTTTTTACCTTAACATGTCAAAGCTTTCTTGCGCTTTTTCAACCTACAACTTTTTATGCCTAATATTCACCTTCTTATTTCTGAATTTCCCTTGTCTTTCTATATAGTATAAGTTCGATAGTGCACTTGGGCTTTTTCGAAGGCAACAACATGAGTGCATGAGGACATGTTTTGCTAAAGCTGATTTGTTGATATCCCTTCGAAGAGATAATTTTTCTCTATGGTATTGACAAAGCCGTATATTCACACTCAGTTTCGTGATTCAAATCCACTGCTACAACGGTTTCAGTTCACCCCCTGGTGTTGCTGGAGGCTCTCTGTGGTTCCAAGCTGACTATGACTCTTTCCAGGACTTGCTTAATGCTCTCTGGGGTTCTGAGCTATCAGATACCTCTTTCCTGATTTTGCTGAAGGCTCTCTGGAGTTAGCTGACCTATGACCCTCTCCTGGTATTGCTGAAAGCTCTTTGGGATACGAAGCTGACCAATGCCTCTCCTCTGGTTTTGCTGGAGGCTATTTGGGTTTTTCAACTGTCTCCCTGGTGTTGCTGAATGTTCTCTGGGATTAGCTGACCTATGACTCTCTCCTGGTATTGCTGAAGGCTCTCTGGGATTCTGAGCTAACCTATGACCATCAGCCCAAAGGGCTGAAGGCCCTTTGGGGTTCTCAGCCAACCAATGACTCTCTTCTGGCGTTTCTGGAGGCTCTCAGCTGTTAGATAACTCTATCTGGTGTTACTGAAAGCTCTCTGGGATTCTTAACTGACCAATGACTCTCCTCGAGTGTTGTTGAAGGCTCTCTGAGGTTTTCTGCTGTTAGATAACTTTCCCTGGTGTTGCTGAAGGCTTTCAGGGGTTTTCAGCTGACTTACGTCTCCCGGCAATTTGATTGGCATATATATCGATTCCTGGTGTGTTTTTTCGAAATCCTTTCAGCAGTAAAGCAGTGGAAATCAGGCAAGGAGAATTCTCCTCTGATAGACCTATCTAGAATCACCTTGTCAATCACCTAGTTCATATTGCACGCTCAACTTCGGTAGATACCGTGAAACTATTTCGTTCGTTGCTTTATGTTGAAGATACTTGGAGGGATGTACGTACGTGAATCCCTTTCAAATTGAACTCAGTATGGAAGGGGAAACCCAAGGAACAATAGCTTTCTTGGATTCACTAGTGAACAGATATGAATATGGGACATTAAGTCATGAAATGAAGGAAATATAGATGCAACCACATGAAAAACAATCACCAGTCACCAAAAAGAGAGGTAATTGAAACGCTAGTTGGAGGTCCTATGACCTAGGAATACTTTCTGTGTCCTATATATAATTCAGTTATCAAGGGGGCCTAAAATGATTCGTTTTGACTGAGATCCATTGTATAATACAACCTACAGCAAACCTATAACGAAATATCACCCAGTATAAGATCACTTCGTAAACTGTACCCTACAACCCTTACGAATACGACACCAAAGTTCATAAATATGTATGACCTGGGAAATTATACGTGTAGATGTGCGACAGATATCAATATGCATGTAAACATTCTGCACCCTATGTCAGGCATGAGTTATTGGACTTCTAGATCTCTGAGTAATTTTCTGAATAGCTATCTCACGTGTTTCATCACCGTGTTATGACAAAACTTTACAATATTGAGTCTTCCACAAAAAAGTCATTTTAAGAATATTTAGAATATATAATAATAATGACAATGATATTAATAATCTGGAGAGGAGGTACTCCATCAATCCTTGAAGGTGGTGGAAGGGTAAACGCATGCTATCGGTATGAAATTCGGGATAGACCAATGTGCGATGTTACATCTCAACAGATAACGATGCAAGGACTACGGAGTAGATGTGCAGCTCGTAGATGGAAGCATCCTACACCATCTGGATGCCGGAGAGACGTATACTTACCTCGGGGTGGAAAACGCCACTCACAGGAGGATGCAAACTCTATTGGAAATTGCATCCTAAATCGTCCGTTCCACGGTTGTACTTCTCCCGACAACAGGGAGGCCATAGACTTTTAAGTTTGGAGTGTCTACATGACAGAATGGTACTGGATACAGACTGTAAAGTCGTCAGGAGTTCGTATTTTCTTCTCTGCATGGTCTCTCCAGCGTCTGAGCAGTACCTGACCAGCGCACACTACGGTGGAAAAAATCGTATTTATTGTTTTCCAGCTGTAGTTACATACACATATTTAGATAAATAACCGAACTAATTGTTGATGTAACAACTGAGTTAGCTCAAATGCTATTGAGTTGTTCATTAAAAATCCTTTTCCCACAAGTTTCTCAAAGAACCAAGTAATAAATCGAAATGTCAAATAGGGAATGGGAGAACATAAACTATCATTTCTAACTGCTTAGCCATTCCAAATTTCTCGTAAAAGAAGCTAGTGGTCGAAGATTTCATTCGGAGCCTTGGCAAGGATCACAGAATGGAGATTCGTTTATATTGTGTTCAATGAACGTGGAACAGGTGTTTTTCACCAAAAAAACCCATAGAGAGAGATCTATCTCTGGAGAATATGTCTTACCTGAATCATCGTTGGGGTTTCTATTGCTTTTAACAGAATCGGAATTTTAAAAGAATGTACCAAGTGACATGCCGGAAACAGTTTTTTTTTCGGTACAGGGATTTTCAGTATCTGTAATTGTATCTGTAGAGTGGGCGCCAGCATGTTTGCCTTCCTCTCGCTCTGAATGTGATAAACTCTGAACCTTCCGGACAGTTTTCCATATGGTTTTCACCTTCGCCGCATAATTGATCTTCACTATGAGATATAGATTTTTGGAGGCCACCTTGAGAAGTCTCACGGTGGTCTTTGCGAAGGATTTTGAAGATGCAGCCATATTACTATATTATTGTTTTTTGTTTTTGTTGTTTCTGTTGTTTCATTCATGTGTATTCCCACGTGTAGTAAGAGAAGAGGTAGTTACCTCTGGCATAACCCCTCATTACCAGTGTAAGGCTGATTACAATGAGGTTTTTGGGATCTTTCGTGACCGCATATCACCCTGCGGCTATTTGGCGGTCGAAACGATTCTTTACACGTCAACTTGGGTAGGCTGGTCTACGGTGGCATGTTTTGCAAAAGCTTTTAGTTCCCCTCACCCTACTTATTTCTGCCACTGACCAGGAGTCCGGCAACCCCGTCCATAGGGCCACATTGGCTTTTCAGACAGGGCCTCCAGTGCCTTCAGGACCTCCAGATAGATAGCCCAACCCATGGGGAGGATTTCAGTAGATATAAATTGTAGTAATGAAAGGTACTTCAAAAAATGCTATTGTTTATTTGTCACAAACAATAAGAGTTGTGCTAGACTCAATCTAACCTTCAATACCAATCACTTCTCAAAACTATACTTCTGTTTCATTCCTGAAAATTACAACCCGTTGCTCTGCTTCCATGCTGCGTATTGGAAGGTTACACGAGTGAAATTCAAATTTTTACGACAAGTGCATCAAGGATATTGTTGAAACTTTATCATTGACCAAGAATAATGAACATGTTGGCATTGTTACTATTTCTCATTTTTCATGAGAAAACGATGGTCATCACTGCTCGTTGTACGTTCTTATTCAACGAGGTAGCTTCAAAAAAATAAATCCGGCCCTTACTATTCACGTATCCGGGTTTATCGAGGAAATAAATAATGGTTATTAACATACGCGATACTATCAAAGTTATTCTCGAGTGTATAAATTTCATATTATTCCAGGTGTAGTTAGTGATATAATTGTTCTCCAAGAAATGTGACCAACGGAAATAGTGTTTTACAGATGTAAACATACTGACAATAGTCCTTAAGCAGGAAGTCACATCGTTCACAGGACAGGAAGGAGCACTTTAACGGAAGATTCGCACACTTGATAGAGTCACTTCGCGTATTTTATTGTGTTCAATGTGACTTGAATGTTGTTGTAACAAATACTCTAATAAAACATATTTATTATTGAACAACTTGGTGATTTTCATCAAACATAACTTTGTTGATATATGATGGAATTGGGTGGTACTTGATGAAAATCCATAACTAACGTGTTCAAAAAACACATCATTGTGAGATTCTGACTAAATAGTTTTACAAAGAGGCAACATGTATTTCGCCATACAATGTCTTTAGTAACTTCATTCTACAAACTCAATGCCCAATATACCTACTTTAACAATTTGAAGTACCTACATTTCAAGTACTTGAGTTTTACCTGAGTTTATAATGTCTCAACGTTATGTCCCAGTTTCCACATTTGAAAAAATATTCATTTTCAATTCAATTAATCAATCAATTCTGATCAATCATTCAGTAAATTACCCGAATTCCCTAATCTATTGGTTTCTAAACATTCTAGAAGACTGAGTTTCGAACTTTTCTCTTCTAAATGTAAAACGTCGTATTCATGATTGAACTCACCTCCTTCTGCTAAAAGGTGGTTTGCAAAGGTGAAACTGGTCTTTCTATTTACAAAACTACTTCAATGCTTTTCAATTCTTTGGGAAAATGTTTTCTCTGGTTGACCAATATACAGTTCAAGACAGCTTATATACTCCTGATTTATCCGACAACAAAGTTTGGTCTTTGTTGTTTTTAATTAATTCACCTAGACTATTACTCGTTCTGTAAGCTATGTATACGCATTTTTTTCTTTGAAAAAGGGCACTATTATAGGTTGATTCACCCAAATTTGACAATGTCCATTAACTGACGTTATCGCATCATGAATTTCATAGACCTGGTCCATGGCTTGCTTTTGTAAGTATTTTGAAAGACTGGAGTCTATAACATCTACCTCATAACCATTGTTGACCACGATTCATTTGATCAAACTCGGCTCCCTCTGGAAATTGCTCTCAGTCAGTGGAATATTTGATAGTATGTGGATTATTCTATTGAATCCAGCAATTTCATGCTGGTGTACTGGAAAACTTCAATATATCTTTTGATAACATTCTGAGGTATGCTTACAAGTGAAGACATAATGTAATTGTTTCCATCAGTCTTTCCGAAGTAGTTGATATGCGATAAATCATAAGAAATTATTGAAAAAAATCAACATTCATAGGCTGGAAAAGAGTGTGAATGGTCAGCTAAGAAGCTGCTTCTGTGCTCATTTCCGTTTCTTTCTTTATATATTACTTCTATGTCACACCATAGTATGCTATGGTTCAATCAAGTAATATCACGTAACCCCTGCTGAAGAAGGGATGATACCTGCATTTCAAAAGCCATCACCCACAGAGGATTCATTCATGCAAGAGACTCCATTGATAAGAACTATTTATGTCTTGGTTCCATTTAGTTCTAGTTCAATCTAGGGTAAATGGTACTTGTACCCTCCAAATTATCACTCAGAAAGTTCCTAGCCTTGCATTGATAAGGGCAACTGCTGATCCCATGCCCATTGAAATTGAATGGATCACAGGAACGACTCCTGTGCCTAGCAAAGCACAGTACTAGTCAATAGAGTGAGAAAAAGATTTTATTCTCATACAGTTGAAATGACAAATTTTGGGATTAGTGAAGATATAGGAAGAAGAAGATTATTATTCTTGAATGAATTGATATACTGCCGTTGAGCAACTATAGTTTCGCAGACCAGATGACGAAAAACTCAAGATGGCCAGAAGGAACCTAAGCAAATCATCTTCCTTTAAGATACAAATGCACGGAGCCATCAGCAAAAACCAGTCGCACATTTGTGGTATGGTTGATGGATCTTGTGTTTACACCACGGAGGCAGCTATAGCTACCTGGGTGACATCCGGTACAGGAAACCATACATATATAAAGTTTATTGAGTGTCTTGATATAAACAAATGAGGAAATAATTGGACATTCTGCTGATGGCTCCGTGCATTTGTACCTCTTTTTTTTTCTGGTAACCAAGTGTTGCCCATCCTTACACTTGGCTGCACTATACTGACTATGGGCCAAAAGCCCGAAACACGTGTCTATGGTTTGCCAATTTCTTGAGTGTCCA
>WOGP01004708.1:0-13760 GCA_015342065.1 Leptinotarsa undecemlineata
ATACCGATAGCATGCGTGTACTCTTCCACCACCCTCAAGGACTGATGGAGATCCTTCTCTCCAGAGGCATAAAGTTTAAGATCATCCATATAAAACAGATGGGTGACCTTGTGCCTCCGGTTTCCGGGGGTGCCACAGTTATACCCTCGAGTATTTCTGAGCGCAACGGATAATGGCAATAGTGAGATGCAGAAGAGAAGGGGACTGAGGGAGTCACCCTGAAATACGCTCCTTCTGAAAGTGACCCACCCTGTTTGGACTCTTGCTTGACCAGATGTTACGGTGAAGCGAGTTCGCCAAAGTGGTATCAGTTGTTCGATGCATCTCACTATGTTATCGGATACCGCAAGGCATCATAGCAAATGCAAGATGACCTCATGCGAAATTGTATCAATCCGAATTATTATCATTATTATTATTATTATTCGTATTATGGTTCACCTTCTTTTCATGTAACAAAATGAAAACAGTATTACTTTATCGTAATGCACAAAAGAAGCAAAAAAAAATATATTTTTTTAATTATGAATATATGAATAAATTTCAACCTTATCACATACAATCTATCAGGTCTGAATGATTCGAACTCTGAACATCTGATTCCATCTTGTATACAGTCCTGTTATCAATCACGGTATACACCTGAGGAATGTTCCTAATTATGGGAATCACTAAACGGTGACAGCATACAGATTGCATATTTGATAGTGGAATAATATTTGTATTTGTTCTGAGTTATTAGGCGAAAACTGAATGTGTTCCAAACAATAACAGTTGTGTCTGTTAGGATAACAGAAAGGAGGACTGGCATATGTATTTTTAGATGAGAAACAAACAATGTCATTGTAATGTATTACTCAATATGGTCTTCGCTCATGAATTACTATGGATTACGTCAAAGGTGGTATAGAAGTACTATACCAAACTTTTAACTTTCGTTTTTTTTTATCCTCAAGTGTAGGTGGGGGCTGTAATATATGAAATTGAGTGGATTTCACTAGTTTGAACTTCCATTGTCTAATAAGATATATGATTTTAAATTGAATTAAATTGAAAATTGAATTGAAAAACTAAAAATAGCATTTATATTGAGCAGGACACTTCGAAATGAAATCAAAATAGAATGAAAGAAAATGAACAATTGAAAATGAAATAAAATTAAACAGTCGAAGTAACTTCAGGACGATTCCATTGTTTATATCACCAATTGTCTTCGGGTGATGACTGAACTAATTTTGCGAGAAATGACTATGTATAAGTCGTTCGAACACTTTCGCACCTATCTTCTTTCTTTGAGCTGCACCGGTTCAGAGGGAGTAAACCGTTTTCCTGCTTGATTGAAGGTTTCTATGTCTATCTATGCGTATCTTTACATTAACTTGGCTGAATGCGTAGTTGGACAACATATATTCAGCTTTTTTGAACTTCCTCCTAAACCAGTGTTTCTTCTCACCTTGGGACCACTTCGTTGAAGAGTCCAAATATACTCTGCTATTTCCGATTTGCTGTTTTTCTCCCCTCCCTGTCTGGTGGAGGTATGTTCTTTGTTTTATTGATAATACAAAATTACTTTCCTTTGAAGTGCAGAATCTATTTCCCAGCATACCTCCTGGTGATACCATTACTTCAGTAATAGAAATATTAGATAGAAATATAGCTAACCCAGTTATAAAACGAGGGATCATTGGCCTTCTGTCGTTATGTCTCATACAAAATTATTTTCAATTTGATAATATTTATTCCTCTTCAAAAGGTTCAATTATGGGAAATTCTTTCAGCCCGTCACTTGCGGAAATTTTCATGGAGAACCTAGAGAAGTCGATTTTCAAACATTCCTTGATTTGGGATTTCTTGTATTGGCATAGATATGTGGATGGCGTTTTGTATGTTTTACAGGTAGGTACTAAGAGACAATTCCATACTTTTTATATGGATATTAACAGAATTAATGAAAACATTAAACTCACTACTGAAGTAGAAGTAAAAAACTCAATCAATTTCTTGGACTGAACAATTAGTAGAATGAACAACAAACATGATTTTTCAATTTATCATAAACCGTCCTATACGGATATTACTATATATTACGATTCTACCCGTACATATCAACACAAATTAGCAGCTTACAAAAGCATGATTCACAGATTAGTCAATGTTTCTCTTTCAATAGATAATTTCAATAAAGAACTTGATATCATCAAGCAAATTGCAGTAAACAATTGGTTCAAACCCAAATTAATAAATAAAATACACTCCAAAAAAGTTAACGCAAAAGCGATTAGAAACGTTTTTTTTATTGATAAGTTAGATAATCGAAATTGTAGAGCTTTACCGTATTTTTGACAGACAACGGACTGACAAACGGTAATATGTTGGGAAAATCAGTTGAAAATAATAATGATAAAACATCTAAATTCGAAAAATCAGGAGTATATAAATTAAGGTGTGTCACGTGGCCTAAGGTATATATTTGTCAAACTGGTAGAACATTTAGGAATCGAATCCAGGAACATCATATGAGCTATGTAAATAAGAAAACAAGTTCAACATATTCAAATCATCTTTCAGAAGGAAATCACATCTTTAACGAAGAGTTCCAAATTTTACACAAAGAAAATAAAGGTTTGAAACTGAATCATTTGGAAACAATGGAAATTATTAAACTCAAAAATTCAAACATTCTAATGAATAACCAACTGGATTTGAATAGATCACCATTATTAAACTGGTTTTCCTAAAAAAACGAGGCAGAATAATTATTGATATAGAAGTGAGATAATATGCTACAGGTAATCACAATAGAAGAGGTACCTCTGGTATATAAGACTTTTAGAGGTATAGGTAATTTGTTGGAGGTAGTCTCAATTATGTTTACCTGTAGTATATAAATATTAGTGTAATAAGCAACTTGAAGTATTCAAACTACTATTGATGAAGTTACTGTGTTAGCGAAACATGTCGTGATATATTTCTCAATAGTGGAGTTCAAATAGTGAGGTGGAGTTTATGAAATTACTCTGGATCTCCATCAAGTAAACGCCGAATCAATCAAAAAAAAAACTTCAGAAATTTCATAAGCTGAAAAAGGGGTACTTACTGTGATATATTCGGTTTCCCAAGAATGAAATCTTGTCGACAGTATTCCAAGAAACCTAAAATTTCGAGTGTTGTGTCTCTGTGTTTCTACGAAATGTGCTTGTGTGTTTTTGAAAATAGGAATCAATTCATCCCTGTTGGTAAATATCTCTCTCACACAAGACTAACAAATATTTTTTCTTACCATTTGCTAGGACAAAATCAAAGTCTTGTGCGTTAAATTGTTGAGATCTAAGTTCATAAAATGCACTACCAAGAAACGTTAGAGAATGTGAAAATATGATTATAAACAAAAATTGAAGGATTTCCTGTTTGACAAACAATTGTATTTGCTCAATAGGTATATATTTTTCAATTCAAACATTTTTGACCTGGACCCGGAAGTCACGCAGGTAGCTGTATCTGACTGCATGGTGATGTTAGGATATCTACAAATTCCAGGTCTCTCAATTGAAACTACAAATGTGAGGTAGGCTCGTGTTGGCGACTTTGTCCGTTTATGCTGTTTTTCCCGTTTTTTGGCAACCAAGCGTTGCCCATCTCTGCACTTGGTTACACCGTTCTAATGAGGTCAATAGCCAGAAGCACATGTCCGCCGTTTGCCGAAAATATTTCTCACCCCGGAGTATGGTTGTGGAGTTATTTCCTGGCTATGTCTGCAGGTGGCGCAGTGGTCATCTCACTGAATGAACTTCAGAAAATTTCATGATTATCTGGAATTACATTTATTTGGTCGTGATACTGGAGATGGTTCACACCGTTCTGAAGAGAACGGTACTGATGACCGAACAAGCACCCCGAAGCCGATCTATCGATTGGTCACATCAACCAAACGAAATCAATTTCAGTTTTTCATAGTACAGATAATCTTCCAAATCAAAGACGTTGCACAGATGCCTGATGGTTTTACTCCTACTTTCTATGCGGCATTGGCTGGGTTAGTTGTTTTTCTGTTGGGTATCTGTCTACAAAGTCGTAGGTCCGCATGAGAGAAAAGGGGCAACCTTGATCATATCATGTTGAACAATTCAACCTGAGGAATACGCTTGTGGAGACCCTAGAGACACCTCATGACGAGACCTGGGGAGTACGCAGATTGAGGCCCCAGCGTCGTGTCTCATCAAATTATGACTCCAAAATGGAAGCAGAAACGTCGAATACAAAACTCCAGACGCAATTCCACCCGAACTCAACGACAACACACTACTGACCGCGAAAACCTATCCAAACGGTATTGAAACGGAGTATTGAAATAAACATGACTCAAATTCGTGGAAGGATCTAACAGTTGCTCTCTCGATATGAAATTTTTGTATGTTGCAAAAGGACCCTACCATGAGAATTCTAGAAAACATATTTTAATAAATCTCTCTAGTTTCTTCTGGAAAATAGAAATATACCTATCTGTATATATTGAGATTTTTCTCAACGTGTACGTAATGTCGAAAGATTTTTTGTTGCTCAAACCAGACACGTTCATCAGTCTTTTCTGGCTGTATTTCAATTTCAGATGGGGTTTTAAATTAATATTGTATTAGATATTGAAACAAATTTAAAATAATTGCATTCTGATTTCAAATAAAACTTCAAGGAGTTGCGAAAACACTCAAAAGCCACTCCACTCATAATCAGGTAGCAAAAAGTCTTAAAAAAACGATACGCTGAAATATAATTGTTTCACTGTTTTTGATAATCTGAAAAATATGCACAAGTTAGTTCCAATATTTCTCCCATGCTCATAACATCGAGAGAGATTAACGAAGCCCTGTGAAAACTTTCCCAGCCAACTCCAGTAGAGTGGTATTGCTGACTAACAGTTTTCGTTGAAAAATGGAAACCTAGTGAGGTCTTGCGGTATGATTTCAGATAATACTGTGGTGGTTAACGAAATCATTTTATTATAATATTTGATTCTAATGATAATCGAAATAACTCCTTGGAGATCACAGCAATGGCATCTGTGAGGGAAACTGTCATATCCATGTATATTTCAAATTGTGTCACGTATCTACATTAAAAATCATTACCATGAGTTTCAGCAGAGGTAGGTATACTATCCGCAAAGCTGCTGGTTATACTCTCAGGCAAAATTATAATCTGATAGTTCCTGTACACAAATTAACGGAACTTTTTTATTATCACTGGAAAAAATACAACTTTTCTCTCATTTCATTGATACCCAACAAATTTTCACAAAATTTCAAAGATAAATTATCTCACTACAATTAACCACGACGAAACGTGACGAAAGAAAATCTATCCAATTAAACTCAAATAAATTACGACATTTAGTTATGCAGTTATTTGTAGCAAATAACGTTGCTCTGTAGTTGTCTTGTAGTTTCACGAGAGTGATTTGCATATTTGAATTTATTCCAAAATTAAGCTCACCGCAATAAATTATAAAGTGCTGAATTGTGGGATGGTAAACACATGCAGGTATGTTCATGTTGTACAAATTTGCGATGTAAATTTGAACTCTTGACTTCGATGGACTCTGTGATAATATTGGACAATTTATTTTGAATATATTTTCCGATTATTCAGCGCTTCAAATTGCAATGCGGGAAATGTCGTATGTATTAGTGAATTGCAAATATAAATCGTGCATAGGAATTCCAACACATTCACAGTGTATATTATGTTACTTCTATTCCTTCAGTTTTGAAAAATATAAGTTCTAATGAAGAAAAGAGAATTTAAACTTTTCATGTTTACAATTTTATGTATTATTATGTATACTTGTAACTAACGTTACTGCAGTTTTATTCTATATGGACATTTTTAAACTTATACAATGAAATGAAAATGATTTATTACATTAGCCCTTATCTAGCACCCCTATAAGTAGTAACAGAAGTACTCGGCTTGATTGAGTACCTGTATTTACAATTCACAATGCGGATGTGTCGATTTGAAAGCCGGAAAGTAAACTAAATGGGTTTGATCATTTAACAGGTTGCATCCGCAATGGTTATGCTTGTGAATTTCCAAGGACTCTAAATTATTGAGTTTCTAACCGTTTCTTGCATAGTGCAAAATTTCTGTATCGTTAAGAAACTTGTGGTGGCATGCCAAGGAATGGTTTGAAAACGTTGAATCATATTTTCCTAGTCTGAAGGACCATTCATATTCAGCATACTGTGTTTTTAAATTTTGACCATATTGTCCCACATAAACACTATTTCACTCCGGACACTGAAGTTTATACACTCCAGATTTCTCCAACTTGTCCACCTTACGTTTTGTATTGAAAAGGAAATCAGATAACCTGGCATTTAGTCTGAATGCCACTTACACATTGTCTTTCTGAAGAAACCCGCAATTATCAATGTTCTTTTTCCAAAATATCTTAGAGTTGCTCATTTCGTGATTTCTAGTTATGTGACCTGAGGGTATATTAATGTGTAAATGAATTTACGGCGTTGTTTTCCGACTAACTTCTGGATAGTATCTGTGTTGAAACCATTATTATGGCCTATCTGTGTAATTATATCAACTTATCTAGCTAGACTAACGCAGTGAGAATGCTCTATGTAACATTGAAATGTAGGCTACTAGTTTATGACTTGATGGAATGAATCTTTTGGAATGGTAGTGTATGTATAGCTAGGTTTTCTGAAAACATTGAACTCAAATTTATTCTGATTGTGTGTAAGGGTCAGGTCTAAGAAATTCATCTGTTTCCCTATTTCTCTTTTGAGTGTGAACTCAATGTTGCTATTGACATTATTCATGAATGTCTTGAATTGGTTCAGCTGTCGTGCGGGCCATAAGGTTCAGGGACACCAGAGGCTGCCTGGAAATTGGGGTACTATATCCCTTTCTGTGTTCGCTCCTGATGGATAGTCTGCTTGATGTCCTCGACAGAGGAAATGCAGATCTGCAAGCTTATGCAGATGACCTTGTCATCTTGGCAAGTTCCTCTTTGGGAAGGGTAGCTTGTAATATGCCTGAGGAAGCAGATGTCTGTTTCCTCAGGCAGTTAAAAGTCGGCTTCGTTAAAAGGCTGCGTTTATTTGGTCGAGTGTGAATAGGTGTAAGACACAATTAACCCTTGCGACTTGCAGTGAAGGGTGGAATAGACTCACTTACTTTGAACCTAACCTAACCTACATGGAAAATTATCATCCTCAATAGCAAACTTCTAAGTTTTGGAATAGGATACTCCTCAGTATCGTTTGGTTTATGGTTACCAGTGGTGGCCGGCATTATTTCCTTTCAGGAATGATTTACAACACCACCTCCTTTCCTGAGGTTGTTCGCTCCGAACAACATTCTAAGGACTCAACCTCTCTATATGGACAACTTTAGGCTTGCTTCTGGGTGACAATTGGATTCTCTACACCAAATCATTCATCTTTTTGGTTAATAAGTAAGATCATTGCCGTGTTCTCTGCAACTTGGGACACAAACCTTTCTGACGTTGGGGTTGGTACACTATACTGCCCTCTTGACAGTTACAGGACGTTATCAGAAAATTCTCTAGATTTTGTACGAAGTCCTTCAATACTTTGTAAATATATATTCAGATTCGTTTTTCCAGTCATTGTTAATGAATTCAATCAGTATGAATTTAGTATGTTAATGTTAATTTACAACTTTTGCAAGATATCGAAATTTTTTATATGTAGGATCGGAGATGAATCGGTTTTCCTCAAGTATATGTTTCTGCTTTTAAACCATATGAATTTAATTTCTTTCTTTTCAGCAGTTTCTCTCATTTCCTTGTGATAAAGTTCATTCAACAAGAGTAGGTGTTCGTTGATGTATATTTCATCAAAACTTTTATCTATCAATGGGGCTGAATCTCTAAAATAGCTTTGAATTCGCTTGAGTTTGTTGGCTGATATAATATTGTCTCTCACTCTCCGGTTTGAGCATGAGACAATTATGTTCTTGGCTTTGTCTCTCAATGAATATCTCACATTGTTAGGTACTCTATGTATATATTGAATATCATTTTTAGATATCGAAACATTCAGATGATTGCATATTCTATTCATTATTCCATTAAGATTTTCGTTCTCCCTCTCCTGTATGCCATGGATTTCGAGATTATCTATTCTTGATGCTTGATAAATATCATTAACATATTGCTCAAAGTCTCGATGCTCAATTTCATTTGAACATTTTCAGCAGAGAACTCTTCTACTTTCTTAGCGCAATTATTAAATTTTGAAAAATGTTCCTCAAAATCTGTTGATTTGGCACTAGAGAAAGACACAGATTCTCTGAGAATGTTCATTTCGTCTCGCATCTCATGCATATCATTTCTAAGTGCCTGCAGAATCAATGTGGTATTGGGAATGTCATCGCTCCAATCAGTGGCACAATTAGCGTGGTCGGAACCAGTTGTAGCCAACTTTGGAGTAGTACTCACATCCAACGAAGTTCGTAGGTCGGTGTGATAACCTACTTTTTACGGCAGTTTGGACAATTCCACTGGGTACCCTCGAGTCGTAAAACATCCAGCTGACTCACTGATAATTTTAGACAGTGACCATGGAAAAACTTCTGGCAAAAAATACTACATTGGATCCCCGGCTTTTTACGGTAGATATACCTCAGAGTTTACTCATTGTAGAAAAACAATGATAGTTCACAAAATCATTTCAATCAATAGATAATGTCCCAATTTCACTTTAGATTAGTCAAAATTATTTTTTAAATGGTAAAACCCACTAAAACACAATTTGAAACACAGAGCGAAGCAAGGCAATGAGTTCACACGGAACACATTGCCACGACTATCTGGAATTCAAAAACCTGCGAGCGTGTCATTCGGCGTGATTTTCTAGAGTATTCTAAAAATAAGAAAGATGAAATCAATAGGATGTTCTTGAAACCCATGAAATTTTCGAGAAAAAATACAAATTGTATCCCAAGCTCGTTATATCTTGACAATGAAACTGCATATCGGGGACACAATTTGTAACTTTTTCGTTAAAAATTCCAAAAACAACATCATCCAACCTATTGACATATTTGACCCAATTTTCCTCATCTCCCCAGTCGAATTTGTCGAAATAAATGAATATACCTTACTGACAGCTTTTAATTCATTAGATATAAAAAATGTGGAGGTCCTGATGATATACCCGTTTTCATTATGAAGCATTGCAAGAACAACCTTGTCTCGCCTCTACTATTTATTTTCAATAAATCACTGCAGAGTGGAATTTTTCCTGACAAATGGAAAATTTCGCGTATCGCACCAATCTACAATAGCGGCGACAGACACAATGTAAAGAATTATAGGCCGATCAGTAAATTATGAGTATTTGCCAAACTTTTTGAAAAAATAATATATAATAACATACTTGATACGGTCAAGGACATTATAATCAGTGAACAGCATGGTTTCTTCCCCCATAGGTCGATAGAAACTAATTTAATACGTTTCACCGATTTTTTGTTGAATTCGATGGATAAGCAGGTTCAAGTTGATGTTGTATACACCAACTTCAGTGAGGCCTTTGATAAGATTAGTCACAAAACTTTATTGAAGAGACTAGCTGAAGTTGGTGTAAATGACTTTTTTTTGGGATGGATATGGTCATAATTGAATAGCAGGTCACAAATTGTGGCCATTAATAGATTTACGTCACTCCCCTGCACGGAATCCTCCGAAATTCCTCAAGGCAGACATTTGGGTCTCTCATTCTCTTGTTGCTTTAATAAGTATAAATTGTTACTATTTATAAATGCCGATGACTCGAAAATCTATCACATAGTGAAGGATTTATATGACAGTGAAGAAATTCAGGAGAACTTGAAGCGGCTCAAGAAATTCTCTGATAATAATGATTTGTTTCTCAATTCACAAAAAGGCGTGTCATTCTCATTCTCCAGAAATGAAAATATTATCAGAAATAACTATTACTTTGAAAATCACGAACTGAAATCACTTTCAGGAGTTGAAGGCTTTGGAATAATTATGGATTCGAAGTTGTCATTTAATTAATCACATAAAGAAAAAAATTTTCATTGTAAGTTGTGATCATTTCTGTAGTCTCTGTCACTCTTATTAGAATTATGTTATTCTTCGATTATCCAATGTAATTTACAAATAATTGAAATTTTCATTCTTTTTAATCAAAGCCCACTTGAACTCAAATTATAAAGTGGGTTCTCTATTGGATTTGTTCGTCTGTTTGTAATCCCTATATTGGTGAATAAATGAATAACGTGTTACGGCAGCTATACCCCAGTAGGCAC
This sequence comes from Leptinotarsa undecemlineata, assembly GCA_015342065.1. NCBI lineage: Eukaryota > Metazoa > Arthropoda > Insecta > Coleoptera > Chrysomelidae > Leptinotarsa > Leptinotarsa undecemlineata. The sequence continues at coordinate 10,318 of WOGP01004708.1, forward strand.
TTGATGTCAAAAATACTTGAACTGAATCAATGGACTCTTTAATATCCTCCTGATTAGCGCATTGCGACATTATGTATGGATCGGCCCTAGATCAGTATAATGTGTTACGGTTGCAAAAAATCCTAAATAGTTTTATATAGTCGATTCGCGTACGGTATACGGAAGTATGACCATATCAGTAATTCATTCAATGACTCAGGTGGGTTGAAAATGAATCAAACGAGAGAAACACACCTCCTTAATGTAACACATAGAATTTTGCGATCAGGAACGCCATTATATTCGCGAAAAAAATTGCTATTTTGTCGCGAAAGAATGATTTGCGTAATAAACATCTACTGCTTATTCCCAGACATAAAATAGCATTATACATACATAGTTTTTCATACAATACAGCAATACTATACAATAGGTTGTCCTCCGAACAAAGTAATGATGTTTTTACTATCTGACGACTCTTGCAATGAGTCTTGGAACATGTAAAAACAGGCTTCAATTCTAACGATATGAAATTATTTAATTATACAGCTACTTTATTTATAAATTTCATTGTTATTATTATTTCTTCACGTACTCTTGTATCTATTATACTATACTTTTACAGATATATTGAGATTGATGGTTTATGTGATTTTATAGATTAAGTGTGTACGTTCAAGGTTGGGTTCAAAAACAGCTTTGATAGCTGAATCCTGCCCAATCATCATTCTTGTTAAACATGAATTTGTAAATCATTGAATATGATGAATAAAGGCATCTCACTATTATCATTATTCTTATTATAATGCAGCTGCTCACTCATTATTGTTTGTTCGTAATTTTTTGTGCAGAAGCAACACCGCGACTTTTTCCTGTTCCCAAAATTGAAGACACCCACAAATGAAAGAACGGTGTTTTGCGTCGAGAAAACTCAAGGCCATACCAAAAAGTGGATATCAGAATTGCTCCGAGGATTGAAAAAAAAGCTGGCACAAGTCTATTACATCTGAAGGACACTAGTTCGAAGGAGACAAAATTTAAATTGATTAATGAGTGAATATATTTTTGGGAAGAATGAAAATTCACCTCATTTTCTAAACAGCCAGCGTATATCAGGTTAAATCGTATAATGAATGTTACAGATAGGTTTTATCACAAAAATTATTATTTTATAATCATGGCAATATGTTTCTTGAAAGGGTAAAATTCTGAAGTGTTATTAATATTATTCACTACGTTTTCTTTTCATCTCCACTCTGAAAAAGTCCTCTAAATTAAAAACATTTCTAATTCTAATCGAATTCCCCCAAAACTTCCGACCCTCTTCGTAAAATTTATGTAAATCAAATATCAAAGCACGAGAACATTCTGCCTGGAACATTTTTATTCCGTTAGAAACCAATCTATTAATTCAAATTCGAATCTACTGACGAGAAGTTTTCAATAAAGGAAATATTGAGATTAATTTCGAGGCACATCACGCTTTTAATTCAGTTCTGAACTTTCTCGAGAACTTTGTATTTTAATTGTCGTTCATATTTCGATTCTGGATTCGTGATTATTTTTGTCGCGGGGGAATTGAATTTCGACTCGATGGAGATGACAGGATGAATAAATGTGAAAAAACTCAATTCTCTTTGGAGGAATATGAAAATAACACCCTACAAAAATACAGAAATATTCGAGTCTATGAATAAAGATGCTGGACATTGAAATATTCTCATTGAACACAATTTGCAGTCAGGTGAATCTAATAATTGAAATATTATTTTAACAAGCTATATAGTATACTATTGGTATTGGTCCACTATAGTTATTCACAATATTATTATGTTCACTTATTTCTATACTCTCATATGTATCTAGATGCCTGTTGTTATTAACTTGTCAAACTAAACTCATTGAACTTCTATGGAATCTTGCAAAATATGATAGGCGACTGCTGACTTTTCAAGTCTTCCATTGTAAGTGTGCTAAGTGTTCTATGTATCTCATTTTAATAGATCTTTTCGTTTGTCCATAATATTTTACATGGTAGTCCTTACATTTAATTTCGTAAATTTCAGACTTTTTCGAATTCTCGACTTTGTTTTTTGAAATTCCTGAAAGGATTTATACAGTGTGTCTTACTTCTCATGCAAATAGCCCCGTATCTTCCGTAATATTCAAGGTAGAAAGATGAAACTCTCTGGACTGATGGAAATACTCCGAATTCACCTACCACCTGAATAGGGTTGGCCAAAGTGATATACACTGTCCGCCACTCGCGATGGAATACCCCATTTTTACGGTAAAACATATTAGTTCGCAAAATAGGCTCAAAATTCCTTCAGATTCGTGATCATGACTACGAAGTTACTACGATAACACTTATTTCCTAAAAAATGTTCAGTCCTGAAAAATCCGAATTTGTCTCACTTTTCATTGAAACACCCCCGTATCTTCCGTAATAATTGAAGTAAATTTTTTTTTGGTTCTGACATCAAAACAAGAATGGAATTGTTCAAGAGAAACTTTTGCTTTCACATAAATAATTTATTTTTTCATTTGTTGTCAGGAAAGTAATTCCTTCTCCATAAGAGAGAAAATGGTAATTTTGTAAGAGGAACGGAAACACGTAATCAGTGAGGTTTCAGGATGTTAGTTCATATTCTCATTTTCTCATTATTTATAGAAAACAAGGATATTTTGTGCTGGAAAATGTTATGCAGTTCAAAATTCTTTCGAAGTACTACTTTCAAAATCACATTTTCAATCAAAAAACAAAACAATCAATTTCAAATGACTTAACTGTTGACAATTTTATATTTTCGTTCCTTTTACGAAACTTCCCTCAAATATAACACATTTTTCTATGCGCCTTCTATTATTTTCCACAACCCTTCTCTGTTCTCTAGGTGTCATTTCTCTACACGCTTGTATAATTCTTGCACGGAGATCTTCCTTATTTGTTGGATATTCCTCACAAAGTTCATTTTTCAAGTTCTCACATAAACAAAAATCCAGTGGAGTTAAATCTGGGGATCGTGGTGGCCATACTACGAGAGGGCTATCATTTCATTGGTAGATTCCTATTCAACCAAACCCTTGTTATGCCACTATTGTGAACTGGTGAACCATCTAACTGAAAAATCATGCTGTGTCTTACATCCAAAGGTAGTTCTTCCAACACATCGGGAAATGCCTTTTCGAGAAAATCAGCGAATTGTCGTCCGTTTGAATTTTGATCGAACAAAAATGGCCCGATAATATTTTCATTCAGGATACCACACCACACATCAACTTTCTGATATATTTGGTCTCTACAATTCACCACCCAATTTGGATTTTGTTCAGCCCAAAACCTCATGTTCTGGAAAGATACAACACCATTCGTGGTGAAGGTAGCCTCATCATTGTATGAGATATACAAAAAAAATCCTGTCATTGAGATAACTTCCCTGCATCCATGAACAATACTCCAT
>WOGP01004709.1:0-13759 GCA_015342065.1 Leptinotarsa undecemlineata
GTTTTCTTCTTCAACTTATCACAGCAATAGTAACAACAATTAGGTAATCATTGGCTGTCGCGGGCCAGATTGATGACAGTAAATCATTGGCTGTCGCAGGCCGGATTGATGCACCGGCGGGACGGATTCGGCCCGCGGGCCGTAGTTTAGAGACCCCTGGTTTAGAATATAGCAATGTTACCACATAATAAAAGAAACGGCCTCCAGAAGCGTACAAATATTCACATATATGATACAGTATATCATAATAAACAAATCGACAAAATGCCAACGACGTCCACCAAAAACGGCGATATGCATTCATAATTATCAGAGATGGATGGTTATTTCGAAAATGCTGAAACCTGAATTATATTCCTCACAAGCAACTATAAATCAAAATTCAAGAGGTATAAAATAGATCAGCCGGATTTGAAACCAAGTGGGTTGGTTTTTGTCAAACTGAAAGATTATGTGGCAAATAAAAATGTAACTTTCAATTTGAACGATGTCGTGCAGTATTGCGATGACTTTTCGAACAGTTTTCTTCCAAGCAATAAAAATCCCGTTGTGAACGAGCAGACAAATTTGAGGATGGTTTCACGATAGACATCATCGTAAACGATATGATTATTGATTTACATAATGAGGATAGCGACACTACATTGAAACAGACATATGGAAATGACGTTTCAGAGGATGAAGATGGTGATCTACCGAGAATCGAAATAATATTATCGATATTGTAAGCAAGGTTTTGTATATTGCCTACCTGCTACGTCTCATAACCATTTCTAGTAACTATACATTCAATTTTTCATCAATTATCGGTTGTTAGCTTATCCATTTTCTCTCAATGCGTTTATCTCTGATGATAATGCACATATCTAATATTTGTAATTATGTATCAGTCAGTACATTTTATGAGGAGCTAAAAATATCAATTCAAGATTGAAGACAAGAAAGCTGAGAAATAAGCTAGCATGGACGCTCTATAATTTAACATAGAAATAGTATTTATTTTACTTTTCTATTTTTTGTAGCTCCTCACAGCAACAAATCAGCAATAAATTTACCTTCATTTATGTGATCCATGAACAGAAATTTTAGTCAATTTCACGCCATCGTAATATAAAGCAAGGACTGTTGTCGATTTTTCGAGATCGGTTCGAGCGACAAAATCAACATTTTAGCAAGAAATTAGCAAAAAAAAACAAATTTTGGTTTTTTCATTTTTTGATTTCGTTAAATTTACACCGCCAGTTTTTCAGACCTGCTAGATTTGCCAAGCTGTACTTGTATGTGAATGATGGCTACATAATCCTTAAAAACTTCAACAAACTGAATATTGATATATCCTCTCGAATTTGCAATTCTAGCACCCCCTTCCAAAGCACTTCCTCTAAAACTCGAAATTTAAACAGCGCTACTCGTCCCATAAATATTTTGAAATATTACGGTCAGTAAGTAATATGCAGTCATTATTCAATTTTTCATTTGGCAGTTCTGAATTTCAGAACGCCGATAGAGATATTTCCATCGATAATAGATCATAAATCAAAAGCTAATTATGTACATGAAATAACTTTCAATTGTTTTATACTTTCGCACGGTAGTTTTTGCCGTGGGCTCAAAATACATGCCGATTGTTGCGGAAAACCAATTTGTTGACACCATTTGAGGTCAGTCTGTTACGAAGCGGTTGCATTGAATATAAAAAACTGGAATATACTTATAATGTGATTTCAGAACAAAATTTAGTAAAGGTTATAACCAATCAAAATTACACTTAACAGACCGCGAAATGTTATCAATTTTGAGAAAATGTGCAGAATTCTTCAGTTCTAAGCCTGCTTGAATCAGTAGACTGAAGGAAATACTTTGATAATATTATAATAGTGCCATAATGGTTCGTAATGATAAGCTAAATGTTGTGTGTAGCACTGAGAATAAAACAAAATCGAATATCTGCAAGACACATTTGTTGTGATGAAAAAAATTCAAATCCTAAACTCAACTGTCATGCCTACTGTCCCGACCCTTGATAAAAAAAAGCGATTTATTTCCAACAGGAGTACCCAGTTACAGGAAAGGCTATTATTACAGCGTATATGTGAAATGAATATAAAAAATAATGGAATATAGAAATGTATAAAAGTAAATGCTAAAACAAAGTATATAAAAATATTCGTACAAGTAGAATTTCAAAAAAAGAATGAAAAATTGAGTATATACACAAAAAGTTACAAATCATGCAATGTAGCAGTACTGACACAAATGTTATTTATAGTATTATTGAAAGTGAATGTGGATACAAGATACCAAGGTGTTCAGAGAGTCGAAATGAATATCGAAGTGTTCACAGATTTTATTGAAGCTACTGCACATAAAATTCAATGGTGATCGTACCCTAACATTTGTGCGTGATGCTTCGCAATATAATTTCAGATTGTGTCGACTTTCACTTCTTGGTACTAAGAAATTGATCTCGGATAAAAGAACCGTACTGTCAATATTGTTGTTTAGTAATTTATGCAGAAAATTTATACCAAGGATATCTCTCCTATTTTCCAAAGATGTCATATCAAATCGTGTCAACAAAATGTTATGATTAACGCGTCGCGTGGGGTATTGACCATCAACTTTTAGACATAAGAGGTAGATATATGCTATCGCGGACTTCTCAGGAAGCAAGAATTTTTCCCACTAACTTAATACTTATCGTTATATTATGATCAAAATTACACAAAACCTTTGTAAATTGTAGCATATATGTTATGCAAAGATTTATTGCGTCCAAAACAAAAAAGCAAACAGCTATGGGCCTAAGGGCCGAATTCAGCGTAAAAGCGCTTATTGAATCAACTAGACGGTATATTACATGTCAAATGATATGTCATACTTTAAAATATGGTTAAATTAGGATACTCAACCCATTTTAGAGATCAATATTTATTTCTGTTGATTATCATTTCAGTATATTCTTTGCCAACAATATTTAAATTTTTTTAACTATTTTGTAACTCTCAGATTATACATCTTAACTATCCAGCGAATTAAAAAATCACTTCAATTTTATCACCTGCTGGATTAAGTAATTACTAATCAGCGATTAAGCGGCTTTAACCGCTGGAAGCTGTTGGTCGCAAGCGATGAATCTTGCAACACAAACCTCTTCCACAGGACTTTGACATGACTTTGTCTGTCGCGAGCTACTCTATTTTTGACTCGGTGTTGCCGCAAACGGTAATATTATGGATTTTTCAGTAAAAACACTACTTTCAACCCTCGAACGGTAGTGCAGTTATCATTTGAATTGATATATGAAAAACCAAAAACTATGATTTTAGTTATTTGAATATGTATTCAATGATTCAATGAATAAGTAAGAGCCTCAGGTTTTATGTTGAATTGAAAAGTGAAACTTCTATTTGGGCAAGTTGTGTTTCTTTTAATAATCAATATCAATCTATTGACTGTACTCAGAAACACAACTGTGTCACAAATAGCCTATATTTTTCTGATGACACCAAACTCAAATCGAGAACACTTATTAAATTCATATATCATTTCAGATTTTGAATCGGGGTTGTTCCGATCATCTTATATGAAATAAGCAGAGGAAATCTGAACATGAGGCAGGCAGTTCACGACGAAAAAGAAAGAAGAGACTGTTTATTAATGAAAAATATTATTTATTATATTATAAATTGATTTATTTTCACCATTTAGTATTTTTTTGTGTCTTAAGATGAGTTCGAAAAAAGATTTATAAGGCTGGATTTCTATAGTTACATGTTAACAATCCGATATTTCAAAAATTTTCTGATTTGTAACCAAGCTAATTGGTTAGAAATGTTTATTTGCACCGATCAGAAAAACATAGACATCGAACCTGCGAGAATCAGGACTTATAGTAAGTTACATTTAGGTACATATAAGCCCTATTCATGAATAATGTACTCAAACACATCCGTAATTAGCAGAATGAGCCATTATCATTTTCGTGAAGTTTTGTTTCATACTCTTGCGTTTGAGTTTTTCCTAATTTCCTTACTACATATTAATTGCATCAGAAATGTCTGCTGCAATTTTTTTTATCGAATTGTGAGACGTCAACACGACACTTACCGTGACTCTTCATTGTACATGGGTTAAATGTAGATGAAACGTCTTCCATTAACATCATCAATATATCAAAAGGTAATAAATAGTACCGTAATTCTCCATGGTTCGTAAGGTAATAAACATAAATTGCTTCCTGGAAGAACGATAATTGCTCAAAACATTTCTGGCAACACTGTTCGTAACTCATTCGTAACAGCACAGCATAAGGTTTTTTATGATGTGGTCACAGTAAAAGCAGCTAAGTTATACCATAGTAACTGTAACTGTACCATAGTAACTGTGTTGCGGCTACTACTAGATTTTGTACTACTAGTTACAGTACTTCCTCTCTCAGTGACATCTGTAAGCCAACATTTTGAGTTTTAGTAGGTGTCTACTCTACATGGAACATTAAGGTCTCACAGTTTTCTATAATATAGATATTACTTTTTAAATTCTCTGAATAGTTTTCAAAGGCTTGTATAGATGTCACGTCGGTGTGGGAACAAGAAATACGGAACTTGATTTTTGTCTCGGCCATAGTAGAAAATGGCGATGGCAAGGAATTTTATGTGAACGAATGTGCTTGCTATTAGTGCGCGTACGGTTATTTTATTGAAAACTCGTAACTGTTTTAACATTCATAGTTTGATTGAAATGCCAATATGCAGAATGTTTCGCAAGATTCCTCTACAGATAATCCGAAAATAGATAAAGTGACTGTTCATGAACTAGGGAACTCATCGTCTACTCCCCAATCGACGACAGCCAATTCAAGTCCTGCAAAATCTGAAACTGAAACCTATTCAGAGCATCGCAGATATATGTCAGAAACATCAGAAAGCGAAGAAGATAGTGTATCAGAGGTAGGCTAATTTTGATAATCAATCGTCTCTTGTTTTTTCCAACAATTTCTGCCTCGAGGCCCAAGTATCAATGAACTTCTAGCCGAGAGACATCTTGTGGCAATAATTTTCGTGTTGTACAATACTCGCCCTAAAATATCGAATTTTCCAAGAATTTGCGGAAAATTTCCACTAGAATTGCCACTGAGCTGCCAGATATTCATTATGTAAGTACAGAAAAATTGCCATCCAAAAACTTAGTGCGCCTGGGTTATTGCAATGTTTCACTGCAAGAATGGTTTCTTAATGAGTAATGAGACTCGTCCCGTCCAACGTGAAAAAATCGAGTTGACCACAGTACACGTCAACTTCTTTTGTTTCTTGGATTTGGAATTTGACTGAATACATATTTTTGATATTATGAAAAGGTAAAACTAGTATTTGATATTTCTTTTTCTGATCATATTTGGGCTCAAATATGGCAGTTTGTCATAAAGTCTTGCTATTCTCCATTTCTTCATCATTTTAAAGATTATATAGGGATTCATGAAAAAAATTATTCATTTGATTCATGTATTCAAAAAGTGTGTCGACTGAGTCAGCACATTTGAGTTTAACATTTTATGTAGGCAGTGGTCAATATTTACAAATTTTTCCTGTCCTGCCAACTCTTGCTTTATAAGAACTGAGTATAAAGGTGAATGAAGCTAACGAATTTTCATAAATTTCTTGAATTATTTATTCATATTGGAAATGAAGCATGCCTGAACAGTAGTTTTCCAAACTTTCACTATTGTTCACATTTATTGAATGTATTTCTAATGATGATCCAAACAATAGTAATATCCAGTTTTATTGTCTCATGCATTTACTTGTGATAATATTTCTAGTTTCTTCAAAGGAATGCATATTTCATAATTTAAAATGTACCTGTAAGGTACATTTTTCATGAAAAGTGGAATTACTAATGCATTTTGGAGTAAAATTTTAAAACATTTTAGGTTATGTTTCAATATCAGCATGCTCTTCTTACAAGTTGATTTAATTTATGAAGCAGACATTCTATGTTTTATCTCAGTTTATTCCACAGCTAATCATCAAGGTTTATGAGTAATATGACTACTGGTTAAGTACTTAAATATAAACATTCTTTTGGGTTTGCAATCCTTTTACTTTTCACTGCTTTGTTCTTTTCTGCTGAATTTTCCTGCCTTTTTTACAACTTCTACTAAATAATTTGTGATTAAAAAGTCGTTTTAGGAGAAATGCTTTTATCAATTGAATAATTTATCAGGGATATGGTATAGATGTCTACTGAAACACACTCTCTTTCTGAACTGGAGCAATTGGGGTGGCATGACTTTGGATAAGTCACTGATACTTCAGAACTTTTCCTTGATCAGGTTAAGATTCACAAGTTGAAAAGTAGGACCTTCACCTTTTTATAGCTTGCACAAGACTTCTGAAGGTTTTCATAGGAAAGTAGTTGTTACAATGATTTTAATAAAACCTGTGATTTCGCTAGATATTTCCTGAATCAAATTTCTTGAAAGAAACTCTATTCCTTTTTAATATTCCAACTTTCAATGATCAATACTTTATATTAACACAGTATTTTCCACCAATTTTGGAAGATGTTTTACTCCCTTTTATAAAAAAAAATTCAATCTAGTCACATTTCCAATATAAAATATGATAAAAAATATGAAAAAACACACTTTAATGTGAGATTTCCATTTGAAAGTTTACAAAACCGGGACACGTGTTTCGCTATACAATAGCATCTTCAGGAATCACAATTCTGCTTTTATAGTAATTTGAATCATTATGACTATTACTACCTGACAAATTTCTACATCATAAATTCCTTACCTGAAATATTAACCTTTCTAGGAAAAACTCATAGAGCTGAAGAATAATGAATACCATTTTTACCTGGGCCATCATTTTATCTACTCTCTTAAGTTTTGGCCAAATCACCTATTTTCTCCTTGCAAACTGAATTCTATAAAGGGGAACAATTCAAATATATTTGATCATTGGGCAATAGTCACTGATTTCTAAACATTCCAAAAATTCGAGTTGAATTTTCTCTTACAAAATCATTATTGAACTCTTGCCCTTCAAAAAATCGTTTGCAAATGTTGAATTGGTCTTGCCTTTCAAAAACCTACGTCTATGCTCTTTTATTCTTTTGGTGAAAGTTCTTCCAGTTTATTCGATATATTGAAATTTGTCAGTAATAGTCATAATGATTCAAATTGCTATGAAAGCACAACACAGAATTTGTTCAAATAGTATTATAACACCCGAAGATGCTATTGTATAGCGAAATTACATGGTTTTATATACTTTCAAGTGGAAATCTAAATAAAGTAACTCCATCTCCGAACTACTTAGTCAAAAACAATATAAGTAATACCTCTATAATTGAATAATTCACTTACCATTCTTTTTCAATATCTTGAGGCATTCCTGTTTCTTACACAATTAACATTTTTTCCTTGTTCTTTGTGTCATTATTTAGACTTATGTGGCAAGTAAAATTTTATCTGTCTATTCATATCAAGATAATTTTTATGAAAATAACTTAAAGTGATTTTTCATCTACATGGAATAATTTCTCTAGTTTTCTATAGTTGCCGTTGAACAGTGCTATCAAAGTTCATCTTCTGATGACGTCAACCTGTATAGTATATTATAGTGTAGTTCATACTTCATCTCATCCAATTTTTATGTACTATAGTATTGTATAGTATACTAGGTGATAATAATGAGTGATCATTCGATTGATATCAATAAGGTGCTGCTGCTGAATGAACTAAAAATATCTGCAAGACTAACCTCTGTGAGGTATTTTGCATAAATGTATGTTGCATATAATTCAATGTCCAGCGTGGTATTAGCTGGGGAAGTAGTTGTTTCCTAGCAGACTTACCCCCCAGCAGAACCTAGTGGGTGAATAGTTTGTGAGAGAAGAATGTTTTAAAATTCTATTTCGAAATATTTATTTTCCTAACCTATTATATAGTTCATCTCCTGATGACACCAACTCTATTGGTGAAACATGTGCCGAGAAGAGTGTTAAAGTTTTGGTGTTTGAGAGCATTGTTTCGGATTCATTCTAATAATAATTATATTCCCTTATTTTATCATTTGAATGCACAAAGGTGACATAAATGATAAAAAACTTTGATATTTCAGTTACATCAGTACATTGAAAAATGACATGTCAACAATTACAAATTCACTTATTAATGTATATATAAAAAAACGTCAATAATATAGTTTTAAAATAAAAAATTATCATCATTAAAAGAAATCGTCTATGGAATAACAACACTCACGAAGTAGGATCTTTTTCAGCCTTGATTTGAAAATATGAACATTGGAGGATGATTTTATATGTTCATCAATAATATTATAGAACTTACAACCAATACAATAAAAATTTCTTTGGTACAAAGATGTCTGATGAAAATCAGGCTGTAAGAGATTTCTGTGACGGGTGTTATAGCAATGATTGTTATCTATTGCAAACTTATTCTTATAGATATAAGTGAAAGCTTCCAGTATATATAAACTGTAAACTGTTGATACACCATGAGTTATGAAGTATTGACGACAACTGGTTCTCATATCAATACTTTCCATTATTCGAATTGCATATTTTTGAAGAATGAAGATCCAATTCATACCAGCACTATTTCCCCAATTCAGTATATCATACTTCATGTGGGAGTGGAAATGTGCAAAGTACAGCGTAAGCAAGACATTTTTGCTGCAGTGGTCTTTCATATACTTTATGCTGTAGCAACTACTCCTCAGCTTATTAGACAATAGTTCTATATGACTTGCCCATTGCAGATGTTTGTCGAAAATTACTCCCAAAAGTTTCACCTCATCACTACAAGTTATTTATTTTTCTGTATTTTTGAGTAACTCAGGTGATCTGTATTTGGAGCACCCAAAAAATACTGTGACTGTTTTGTTGCAATTCAGTAACAGGCAATTCTTTTCAGACCACCGAATGATATCTTCATAAATCCTCTCAGTTTTACTCAGTAGCATGTCCATGCTTTTTTCAAAGATTAATAAATTGGTTTCGTCTGCTTAACACACTATTTTTATATCGTGGTTTCTTTGCATTACACTGATTATATCATTTACAAATATATTGAACAATAAAGGTCCCAATACAGATCCTTAAGATACACCTTGATTTATTTCACGGTAACTACTCAGAACTTCATTTAGTCTAACAACCTGACTTCTGCCATTTAAATATGATTCAAATAATTTTAGCGGCATCCCCCTAACTAGGCCAGTTAGGGGGATGCCATACGATTCTAACTTAATAAAAGCCTATGATTGACAAGGTGGGAAGCTCTTGAAAAGTCAATGAAAAGACCCAGAGCATATTTTACCTTATCAAGATTGTCTGCAAGACATTTTTGAAAATCACACAGAGCAGAATCTGTCCTTATATTTTTACAGAATCCATGTTGATTTCTGGATAACAGTCTCTGACTCCACAGGAATGATGAGAGTTGATTAGTGATGTCCACTTCAATGAGTAGAGAGTCTTGCCAATAAACATATGGCTCTATAATTGGAAAAGTCATCAGAATCACCTTTTTTGTATAATGGCAGAACAACAGCCAACTTCAAACATTCTGGGAAAATTCCTTCAGAATAACAAAGATTGATGAGAAAAGCCAATGGTCCACATAAACCTGCATACGATTTTTTTAGTAGCTTATTTGATATTTCATCAAATCCACTTTAATTGGAAAATTTCAAATTACCAATCAATATTTTAACATCTACAGGTGTAAGTGGCTTTAGGAAAAACGATGTTTTTGACACTGGCATATTCAACTTTAGATAATCCAGATAATGATGATTTACCGAAAATAGTTCTCTAGTGAAAAGAATTTCAAACTGCTCAGCCAGTTCCGGGGCAGTCATCTGTTTACCATTTTCATCGTGAATGTTGATGGGTATAGATTGATTTTTCTGTTTACTCATAAAATGCATAAATGGGAATGTAATGAAATCGAAGGTTGAGGACAGTAGAGTCCAACAATGCCTTCACGTTCAGCCTACCACCACTTTCTTACATCCCGTATATCAAAATTTGAATGTTTTGTGGTTTATACTTTTCATTTTATATCACATGTATAGAGATACAATTGAAAGGTTACCTATTTGAAGTCGCATCACTTTCAGGTTGTTGCCTTTCAAAGGACCTTGGCCGAATTCTTCAAGAGGCCTACTCCAACACCACCTCCATCAGATCACTTTATCCTGAGAATATGCTTCTTTATCCTGGGAACTCTGTGCCTTCACAAAGAGATGACAACATTGCATTAAATGAACCTTTAGTGGATAGCCATGTTGGGATACTTCAAAAAGACCACACGGTTTTTCCTACTGCCGAACTGACTGACAAACAATTTGAATTAATATATCAGTCTCTGAATGAAAAATATAACGTCGACGAAATGTTAAAAGAAAGTCTTGCTCGTAAAAACTTGCTAACAAGTCAGCAAAAAATCATTGATGATCTTCAAAACGAAATTTATAAATTGAAACAAGATATGCAAGAAATAGAGAAAAGCAGAAAAGAGGATCTCAATGAAATTGTATCTCAGTTCAAAGCAGATAATATCAAAAATATCGAACGTTTAAATCATAATTTTAATAGATGTTGTAGAAAACCAATTGGTGACTATAAAGCTTACATCAAGCTAGCTTTAATTGATCTATTAAATGATGCAGATTTTATTGAAAACCAGAAAGGCCTCAATCATTATTTACATACTATTTGTACAGCGAAAAAAGATCTAGACAGTCAGCTTTTTAACCTAACTTCAAACTTGAATTCAACATACTCCAGTTTAATTGAAGATAATAGTGTAGGATTATTGGATACTATTAGTGAAAACATAAGATCAGAAATGAATAATGATGGAACAAAAACTGATCATCAAAAGAAAGGAACCAGTAGTATTTCGAATATATCAGAAGAACATGTGAAACGAATTGTTAAAAATGCCTTATTAATATATGATGCAGACAAAACAGGTCTTGTGGATTATGCTATGGAAACTATGGGTGGACAAATACTGACCACTAGATGTACAGAAAATTATCACTATGGAAAAGCAGTTGTATCAGTTTTGGGCGTTCCTTTATGGTATCCTGTGAATTCTCCAAGAACAATTATCACACCTAGTATAAATCCAGGCGAATGTTGGGCATTTCAAAATTTTCCAGGTTTTGCAGTCATAAGGTTATCAAAACGTATAAAAGTTGAGGCTTTTTCTCTGGAGCATATAAGTAAATTATTAGTTCCAAATGGTGAGATCGATTCAGCCCCAAAACAATTTGAAGTATATGGACTGACAGATCAAGATGATAAGGAACCATTGAAACTGGGAGAATATGTTTATGAAGATCACAAAGAATCATTGCAGTTTTTCCCAGTGCAAAATGTGGGACATATTTTTGAAATCATTGAGTTGAGAGTTTTATCAAATTGGGGTAATCCCAATTATACATGTCTCTACAGGTTTAGGGTACATGGAAAATCTAATTTTTAAAAATTTATACAGCAACTTTCAGTAAATTGTTTTATTA
The DNA here is from genome assembly GCA_015342065.1 of Leptinotarsa undecemlineata. Lineage (NCBI taxonomy): Eukaryota > Metazoa > Arthropoda > Insecta > Coleoptera > Chrysomelidae > Leptinotarsa > Leptinotarsa undecemlineata. The sequence continues at coordinate 11,577 of WOGP01004709.1, forward strand.
ACAAAAAAAATTCCTTCAAAACGTGAGATCGATCATAAGAGATTAAATGAGATAATATGTTCTAGTACTTAAGTTATAAAATCTGCATGTTTGTAATAAATTGAGTTGGCTCAAACGATTATTGTCATCTTGGATATTTTCTGCAGTTCTCATATCCCAACTCTTTTTCGTTTTAACATTTTATGTATCGATAATAACAAAAAAAAATCAAAATTATCAACACAATAAACATGTAATATATATAGTATAATGTATCATGGTTCATTTTGTATAAAGATATTTTGGATAATAATCATTAGTCATCAGTTCATTGTAGCTCATACTGAAAGTCATATTGTAAGAAATTACCGTGAATGTCCATTTTCACCTGAATGTCTTAAGTAGACTGTCCTATAAGTATTCCGAATAACATTGGGAATCACACATATTCATTACAGGACTAATTTATTTTTGAAAATAAAATATATTTTCAGGCTTCTATCAAGTCTTTTGGTACCTGAAGGATAGAGGGTTAAAAATTATGTATGGATGTAAATATTTTTGCACTTTTGCACAATGCTTTTTTTAGTAACCACAATGATGTTCCAGTTTACCAAAGTTGTTAGGTTTAACTAATTTCATTAATTGAAGAACACACTGAATGGTGTATGAAGTATAATAAGGATAAAAATAAGAATGTTATTTCTATCTACTAACACAAGATGGAAACTGTAATTTTTGAAAGTTCTATGCAATTTTAGTTGATAAGTTCGAATGATTCATACATTTTGTATAAGCAGTTTTAATCGCAGTGACTATTAAGATACATTTTGTTTTGCTGCACATTTTAAAATATTTTTACTTAGTTGAATTTATACTAACTTATTATTAGGTATTGCATAGGTAGATAATTATTTTACAATATTGAGACGTGTCATTATCATTATAATAAATAAAATATCAAGTGCCTGGCAAATTTTCTATATCTTTTACTGTTTACATATTTATTGATAGTGAACATGTGTGGTGTTCGGGACCAAATGAAACTGAATTTCCACTTCTTCCTATAATATCTGGTTTGTTGACCAATAAAAGAGCAATCACCTAGGAAATTGCAACATTGAGGATCTAAATAGTAGTTCAGAGGCTGGATACACTCTAATTTCTTGGAGATGCAGGCACATCCTAGAGAACTATGAATCGCAATGGATTGTGGCACTAGCTCTGATAAATGAAAAATAAAAATATCCGCCGATTTGGGTTGAAAATCTCTCGAGTCTTCAGTCAGTAAAAACGGTTTATTTCGGACAGTTGTTGTGGAGTTTAACCATATGTCCAGATAGCCATAAAAAATTTTCAAGTCTTTATTATCCCTCAAACTTTAAATTATTCAATATTTGAACCTAGTTACCATCATCATACTAACTAATCTAGTACTTAATTGACCAAGAAAATTTGGCCGGTACCACGTGGTGAATTTTAAGAAGAAATTGTTTTTCTATCTATATATATACAGATCATTATATTTCAAACATTGGTTACTTGCATTCTTGATATTGTCAAAGTTGGACCAAATGAAAATTATTGAAAAAAACATTTGCTGATGGTACTCAAGGCCATGTAATAACTATATCTGGATTCCAAGTTGGACTAAATGAAAATAAAAAAAAATCTTTGCTGGTAGTACTCTAGGCTATATATATTTGCATTCTAGATATTAAGTCACAAAAAAGTAGTATCATTAGCTGAGTGAATTGCACACTGAAATCAAGAGATGTCTTTTTTGAAAAACTCCTTTTTTTATCCTTCTGGATACTTGTGTTTCACAGATCTGTGTATTCAAAACCTTTTCTACGATAAGAGGTAATAACTATTTTTCAAGTGGTGTTCAAAAACCCCTTTTCACAGAGACTATATAAACAGACATTTTGGCTAAATCGTATAGCTTCTGCAATTCGAATAATTTTTCGGTATTGAAGCATCAACCACTGTTGTACTCAAAAATGAAAATACTCTCTTTTACTGAAGAATGGTTAAGTGAAGGTGAATTAAAATTGGTAAGTAAGTGTAGGTACGTTGGTACAAATTAATTTTTCTGAATATTTATTTTCTTATTCTTGTTGTGGAATTGGCCGCGGTGGTAGTGCGCCCGACTCACGATCAGAAGATCGTGGGTTCGATTCCTACCTCGACCAGATATTTTT
>WOGP01004710.1:0-13759 GCA_015342065.1 Leptinotarsa undecemlineata
TTACCTTTTAACGTGTGATTCCTAACATGGTTGCAGAATCATTCAAGCTTCAACCAGATAAATTATCTCGGGAAAAATATCTGGTCGAGGCGGGAATGGAACCACGGCTTTCCAATCGTGAGTTGGGCGCACTACCATCGCGGCCAATTCCACAACAACAACATATCGTCAGACAATAGGAGCAAAAACGGATTCAAATATCGAGATTTCCTCTTCGAACTCCGCAAACTCTATCCAGATCACTCTGTCAAGATGGTTGTTCTGATTATTGGAGTCCTGGGTGGAATGATGTCCTCTCTACTCTCAAATCTTAAAATCATTCCGGCTTGCCGCACTAAGGCAGAAATCTTAGCCGCATAGATGCAGAAGGCTGTCATTCTTGGCTCACTGCGCTTGCTCAGGGCACATGTTTCTCGGACCCAATGATCACTTACCCCATGGTGTGGGGAGTGGTCATTGGTTGATAAGGCTGGCGCGCCCTCTCGAATGTATCGGGGCTTCGAGGGGTAGGACCTGACTATCGCATACTACGGCAAACAAAAGGTTTATTAACTTAATATAGATTAAAGGTAATATAGATTAAAATAATATATAATAAAATAATATATAAAGGTAATATAGATTAAAGGTATACATAATTCCCATATATATATTACTATATATTACAAATCCATGTAGTTATCTGCTTATAAATTGATACCTGCAACCTTGGTAGCCTAAAACATCGAAGAAAGGTTGAAGATTTGTCTCTCTTCTATACATACTTTCACGGGAGGTGTTCAAGTGACGTGTCATATTTGATTCCACCAATAGCGGTGCATAACAGAAATAGGCAATGGACTGTGGTTGCTCATCGTTTTGAGGTTCATCTCATTACACCTCGAACTTCACTGTTTAGGAACTCTTCCATCTGAAGAACTGCGTTTATGTGGAACAAACTTCCTGAGAACGTTTTTCCAAATGGATTTAATCTTCAGCGATTCAAATACAATGTATATCGCTACTTATATTGCTAATGAGATCGCGTCACGGATTTTCTTGTAGTGCTTGTATTTTGTCTTTGAAAACCGTTTCTCCAGTAATAGTTTACCGATAACTTTAGTTTCGATCTGTTTTGATGGTTTTCCCATTACAATCCCATGAAATAATATTTTTAGATAATTTACTTATCTTGATGAAGGTGATAATGCGTAAATATCGTGTGCACCTGTTTTATGAATAACTAACTGTTTCGTCACACTAAAGCTGTATTGACATAATAGCGGTAGTTGTATTATAGGAATGTTTAATTGATAACAAAATTCAATTTGGTGGCAGTTGATATCTCTATTTTGAAACCTTGAGGAACTAAGAATTCTAAAAAAATGAATTGTGAATTATTTTACTGAATTGCTTTTGTTTCATTATTTCAAAGAAAATTCACACGTTTATTCAGTGAGTACGTTCGTTTAAGAAATAGCATCAGGGGAAAAAAAGTTCCTCTTAATTTATGCAAAACGTGATCATGTGATAGTCTGGACTAAATCCTTGAAGGCATTAAAATTTCAGTAAAAGTGTAGGATTTTTCAATTTTTTGTATTATGTGTAACGTAAAGCCGTATAATGTTGATTCTTTGTTGTTACCAATCTCAAAATCCAATTTCATAGTTCCTCCTCTTCTAATTTTGCTATCGTTCCTGTTTTAATCATTTCAAGTTATTGATTTTCTGTATTAAAATCGGATATTAATTTTATTATATTTATTATAAGCATTATTCATTATCATGAGTTGGTGCAAAGTGAGTTGATCTATTCGATTATATACTATCATAAATATAAGTCCACACTTGGTCTAAAACCGATCTCTTAACTTAAAAAAAAAAGAAAGACCTTCATATCGAGAGCCATCAGTGGCATTTTCAAAAATTTGTTCCAAATTTAGTTTTCCCCTAACTTTCAATCGAAATATATAGGCCAGCCGATTCATAGTACAGCTGAATTACAACTGAAGTACAACATAATTATCCAACTCGTTCTAGAGACAAACTGATGCCCAATATTCATAGAACAACTCTTTATCAGAAATTTTTTTTTTATCTAGGACCAAAAATTTTTAATACATTAGAAGAATCAATTAAAATATCACCAAATCTTAACATTCTTAAATCAAGACTGAAAAAGGCATTTATTGAAAAAAATTGCTACACACTTGATGAATTTTAAACTGTTTTTTTTATATTTTAATGACAAAATATCACAACTATGTGATACAATTAACTTTTATTTTTTTCAAATTATTTTTCTACATAATATAAGCCAAACAAATAATTATATGTATATACCTATATGTATCATATTTTTAGATTATTGATTACTACAAACATTGTACCCTGTAACGTGTCCTACCCTAAGACGTTTTCCTTGTCACTGTACGTATAACAATTTTTAACAAGGAAATAATAAAAAATTATTATTATTATTATTATTATTATTAATTACATTGGATATTTTGTTGGTTGTTTTTCCAGGGATCCCCTTATATTTCAAATAAAAAGTAAGTATACTTTAACAATGATCTTTGCCACATCATTATCAAATACATAAATACTAATATCAGTGGCGTGAATTACACATTTAATTATCAGTGCTAATTAATTTGATCGTAATTTGGAAGAACAAATACCTACATTATTCTCTATGATAACAAACAGTGATACCATTTGTTTTTTCTACTAGAAATTCATCAAGACGTTTGTACTTGACGTTTGGTATTCAATAAAGATCACAACCCAACCGTTGTTCTGATGAACTAAACATTTTTTGAACCATCTACAACTCGTAACAAATAAAAAAAATCAGGTAGAATATTTTTTGAGAAATGTCATTCGTAAGTACCATGAGTTGAAGGTGACTGCTGAAACAGTACATTTGCATAAAAACATAAAAATATAAAAAATGTCTAGACTTATTCTTTCAATTGATTCATTCCCTCCAGCGCCACTCTTATTTTTCATCTTGAAATTTTTAAATGAATGCACTTCACGCGACTTCACTGTACAATTAGTTGGATGATGGCTACGGGGAAACAGGTTTTTGCGCTAATAGTCTTCAAGTTCATCGTGTATATATTTGTCCCTGCGTGCTCCTTTACCGGTAATACAGAAAGCTAATCGTTTTGAAATTGGTTCTTTTTGAAATTGAAAGCTCCACTTGTACGTATATCTACAGAAAAATTTAATAACTAGATACTTATATTGAAATAACAATGAATTTATTTTGTGAATAGTTTAAAAGTAGTAGAAATTATTCCGAATCTATCAAAAAGTCTCATATTTGGACATTGGATATTTTTTGGCGAACACGAAGAGAAGCCATAACGCCAAAAGTAGTGGAGACACCTGTTGAACTTTTTTGCAATTTAACATTCGTTTGTCATAATTTTAGGCCATAAAAAACTCCATTACTTTTTGAAGTAATAACTTCTTTCCCAAAAAATTGAAGATCGGAAAAGTTGTACCTGTCCAAAAAAAATCGGATCCATATATTTTAGAGAACTATAGGCCCATCACTGTTCCATTTACTTAGTTTCTCAAAAATATTTGAATATGCATACCTACATCGTTTACTACATTTCATTGAGAGGCATAACATAATCTCCCCGATTCAACATGGTTTTCGATCCAATATGTCAACTATTATTGTTGTGACAGCTTCTTACTCAAAAATCTTGGGAGTACATCGAGGCTGGTGATTGCCATGCTGGAATATTTTGTGATCTCAGTAGGGCATTTGACTGCGTCGACCACACGATAATATTAAATAAACTATATTCATATGGAATGAGAGGAAATGCCCTTGACTGGATAGAGTCTTTCACCAGAAACAGGAGTCAATTTGTTTCGATGAATCATAGATCTGAAAATAGTCATCATAAATGTATTTCAAATACACAAGTTTTGTCCATTGGAGTTCCTCAAGGATCAGTGTTGGGACCGATATTATTTCGTCATGCAGATGACACATCACTCCTAATTTCGGACAAAGACGACACGATTTTGAAAGAAAATTGCAACACGGTGTCAAATAATTTGGTTTCATGGTGTGTCACTAACTCACTTCATTTTAATTCTCAAAAAACTTTATTAGTATGGTTTCATCACAGGCAAAAAATCTGTTCAAATCTAGAAATTAAAATTTATGAGAATGAAAACACACTTTCTTTATCCGATGAATGTAAAGTTTTGGGACTCACGCTGGATAATTGTCTGAACTGGAAAAGTCATTGCAATAAACTGATATCGAAACTAGGTTCTGTTTCGTATCTGATACGAAATCTTAAGTCAATATTAACCACTGAACAGTTAGTGAATTTTCACTATGCACATATAGAATCTAGAATCAGATATGGCATTTTTCTTTGGGGAAGCTCTTCATTGGCTCCAAATGTATTTATTGCCCAAAAAAAAATTATACGGATTTTAGCAGGCGTTAATCAGAGAACATCCTGCAGAGATTTATACAAACATTTGAAAATTCTAACTTTCCCGGATATATCACATTAATTTAATGAAGCTGGAGTTGAATGAAGTTGATATGTTTTGTACGCATATGACAACTTTTCAAGTATGTTTGGTTTAATTTTACTCTGAGTATTATTTTCATGTATATGTACAAATGCTATTTGACCTATCCTATAACTTTGTAAGTTCTACAGAATTAATAAAGTAATTTTATTTGATTTGATTTGATTTATAGGAAGGTAGACCGCTTCGTTACCTAACGCGTAAATGCGTCTGTTTGTCTGGCTTCCCTTTCTCTCAAGCTTACGTCAACGTAAGGCAGGCCCCTCCTCTCTCATTGGACAGACGCTGAATATTTAGTGTGCGTTGGACATATACTGTTGATAAATCTAACCAGAAAACACGTAATATTGTTTTATTGTGTGAAACGTGGCTTGAAAATTATGATACTAATTTTGGGTATGTACATTATTAGTATTTGAATTGGAGGGGTTATATTTTTAGGAGTGATTAATTTTTGGGAAAGATTCTTTGGAAGATTCCCTTATCCTTTTTTTTTGTATCAAGATGCTTTCCAAAAATTATTAGTATTATTATTTAATCCTAAAAAAGTACAAATTGGTTGATGGTAGTTATAATATATGTACATACAAAAAATAATCAATAAAATATTTCATTAGTAAATAATCTTTCTTTACATTATCATATTAATATACATAAAATTTTAATAATAACCTAAGCTTTTCTCAAGTTGAACAATTTCAATATTAAATGGTTTAAGTTATTATTTCTGTCGGTGATAGTAGTATTGTATTGTAGTAGTGTATTGATATTTTCGCTATCGGTGACTGTAATGGACAGGCACGTCAATCATTCATTTTAATTAGAACATCCGCCATTATCGTGACATGATAATTTCAAATCAATAGATGAATGAATATTTTAGTGTTGATGCAAGCAACAAAAGAAAGATACCAAATACTAGGGTAGATCTTTCCTGCTTTCTGAATGTTTTTTTTTGACTTGAAATTTGAGTGTCAGTTTCCGTCTTAAAAAAATTAGTTCAGCAAAGGATGATTAATTTTATGTGGTCTTACAAGCAGTTGACCCGAATTCTTGACTCTGTTGATTAAGTAATAAGAATTCTAAATATTTTATACCTTCAGCAGATTCCTGCATTTTGGCCAAATTTTGAGACTAGAATCAATTTATATGATCCTGATTTATCTGACACTTAAGTTTTCTGTTTTCTTGTGTTTGGCAAATTTGCTCAAATTATTGTTCGTTCTATAAACTACGTAAAATTTTTTCAGTTTCAAAAGATCGAACTATATTTGTGATGGGTTCAAAGTATAAAAATGTTCTATTGTTTTTTGAAGGTGGAGAGATGTGGTTCATAGCTTGTTTCTGTAGTTTTTCATAAAGAATAGAATCAGTAACATCTATTTCGTGAACGTTTTTTATAGCAATTTATTTTATAAAAATCCATTTCTTTTGAAAATTTTAATCTTTAAAATCGTTATAATATTTTATTCAATTAATTTTTTTTTGGAGGAAAGAAAGTTTTTGGCTTTCTAGTACTCCATCTTGATATAAAAAATGGGGGAATCTTCCAAAGAAAGAAGAAAGCAATCAATTTCAAAAGAAGTAACTCTATACATAGATGTGTAGATTATTTATTTATTCTAATTGTCTTGTGTTAGATTTTATTTGTTCAATTTTTCCCAGTTTTATAAAAAGTTTATATGTTTTTCAGTTTTTTTTTCATTTTATTTTCTTATGTATAAAAACTTTTTTTTATTCTGTATTTATAGAACCTTCAAATGTCTTGAACGCTCACAACTATTTCCATAGGCCACAACAAAATGTATTATTCGAGTGCAACAAACATTTGTAGTAACAGTTCAATTATTATTTTATTGATACATGGGAGGGTGAACTGCTTCGTTACCATACGCGTTAAAGCGCCAGTCTGTATGGTTTTCCTTTTTCTCATGCATACGTCAGCGGAAGGCAAGCTCCTCCTCTCTCGTCAGACAAACGCTTAGTGTTTAGTGAAGAGATATACCGTTGATAGTATTTGTTTATTTATTTATTTCATACACTATTCTACAGGATGATCTCAATTTCAGAATAGGGAGTAACAGTGGCATTTACAAATATCTGTTTAAAATCTGTTTTTCCGTTAATCAGTTGTCGCACCCCTACGAACGACAACCCTCAGAAGTCTAAACTTGTGCGAGCTAATGATTAACGAGGTCTCACCTTTTAACGTGTGATTCCTAACACGGGTTGGACGATAGCAAGTGAAGATCGATCGTTCAGACTACGGCTTGAACCACCGACCAACACGGCAGACAATTCGAGTGAGTGAACAAAGCATCCACGCCGAACCGCTTGGCTACCGACCGACCATATGTACTTCATAATATAATTTGTGAATCTATATTAAAAAAAATCAGAACATAACTGTCAGTTAGCTAAGAAATGTCTTTTGATTAGTATAATCTGGCAGTTGAATATATCTAGGACATGACTAACAGAATTAGAGGTATCGCACATTGTATAAATTGGAGATGTTTTTATTATATTTGTAAGCGGAGTGTCGAGATAAAATGTGACATTTTTCCTAGATGACCGTCTAGGAACCCAAAAATTCAACATATGTAACAGTTGAGAGCAGGTGATGATATTGTTTACGACCTTGAATAAAAAAATAAATGAATAATATTTACGCCTTACCTCGAGACTACAAAAATTGTGAGTTCCAAGCAATTCATAATAGGGTATTCTTTCAGTAATACGTGCCTTCAAGTTTAAAAGACATATATTTTAGGAAGCGCCTCTGTAGGGCTTCTAGTTGATTTATATGAACCTGATAGGGACTCCACACTACAGATACATATTCCAGACTAGATTTAACAAAAGTGAAATAAAGGAATTTCAATGTTGAAGCTTTTTTGAAGTCTTTTGTATTTCTAACTGAGAATACATATATGCGATAAGTTGCTGTTAGAGTACTGTCAATATGTTTTTTGAAAGAGAGGGATGAATCAAAAGTAACACCTAGATGAGTGAGTGTGTCAGGACGCTCCAGAACTAGATTGTTTATGACATAGCTGTGTACATTCAAGTTCTTTTTTAGTGAGTAACACATTACATTACATTTGGATATGTTGGGAAAGTGTCTGTGTAGGGCTTCTAATTGATTTTTATGAACCTGATAACAGGGATTCCACACGACAGCTGCATATTTCAGCCTGGATCGAACAAGTTAAATAAAGTAATTTCAATAATTTCAGTGAGTAAGACATTACATTACATCGAACAGGGCGCTATTAATTTCAAGTCATCTTCGTATAAAAGGAAATTGACATCAATCTCTAACCAGCAAGCACTTCATATTTTTTATTATGTGAAAGTTGGCTAATTTTATGTGTGTACATTATTAATATCATAATTTAATCCTACAAAAGTAACAATTGGCTTATGGTAGCTATAATATATGTACATAAACAAAATAATTAGTAAAAGATTTTAAAAGTGAATGAATAATAGTAGTTCAACTTAGATTAGTTTAAGTTATCACTCCCGTTGGGCGTCCCAAGATGCACACTTTTTTTTCTGAAGCTTATGCATTTTCACCAAGTATCCAGAAAGGTCGTTATTCATGGCAAGTTTGCTTTCCTTTTGTTATACTTATGTGAGAGTCGGTATCTCTACTAAATCAAAGCTCTATTTTGGCTCAAATACACGTCTGACTGTACGCAATACCACCTTGTAATATTGACAGACTCTAGTTACAGCCAGATATTCACTCATACTTGTGAACTCCGAAGAATTTCAGCGAATTTCTCGAGTTACTTTGAAGTTCTCTCCTAACTATTTCGCCCCTGCTTCTAGTGTGCGGTTTTCGAAAATTAAATTCGAAATTGTTTAATGGAACCCCTGTAATTTATTTAAAGTGGTTTAGGCTTCAATTCAAATCGACCACCTCAGAGGATCCAACTGACTAACATCTTCCACTAGTAAACAGAGAACTTTAAGCTCGTACTTCAGTTTAAACCCGAATATAAACCGCATCCTCATATGCATAACTACGAATCGGAGAACGAGCTTTATGTTCACCTTCGACAATTTGATGTGCATAATGTTCATCATAGATTTGTTGCCTCGAAATTTCAGTTCAGCTGGCCAGATTAATGCATACTAAATGAATACATAACTCCCTCTCTACAGAAACCAAATAAATTATGCGATGAAATTGGCCGATACTTGATGAAAATTCGTAAAGTATTCAAGTAACCCTTCATTTTGAACAATTCACAAAACTGCAACACTTGTTTCGCTATACAATAGCTTTCTCAGCCGTATTCATACTGAATATGGTCTTTAATTCTTTGGGAAAATGTTTTCCCGTTTGGCCTATATAAAAATTTGGGTAAGAACCACAAATCAACTCATATATCCTGATCTATTCGACACTGAAAGTTTTCTCGTTATTTTTTCTGTAAGTCACGTTCCAAGTCTTCCTTTTGTGAAAACAAGCTATGTTATTGGTCAGTTCACCAACGCATGTCAATGTCTTGTATGACGATTACTTTAATTTCTTGAAATGCGATTGACCTGGTGAATAGCTTGTTTTTGTAGTTTTTTTGGAAAGAATGGAGTCAATAATCTCCACCGTAGCTTTTTTTGACAAAAATTTATTTGATAAAACTCAGTTCTTTCTGAAAATTATTCTCTGACAGTGGACTATTCAATAGTCTGTGAAGCATGCCATTGAATGCTGCTACTTTGTGCGAATAGAGATGTGTCGTGGAACTAAGTATAACGATGTCTGTAGAAAAGTTAAAGTACATTGCGACAAGACGGGAACATGCCGGGGAAGGAACATGACGTGAAGTTTGTTTACTCTTATGGAGTGACTCACACTAAGGCAGGCAACGGACAGGCATATGCCAGGCCACGTCTTGTCATATTCCTGTCCTGTGCCATCCTGTCGTAGACAGTGTGCGAAGACTTGAAGATGGTTCGTGGGAAATTTCAAAATGAAGAAATTAAGAAATTATCAAAAACATAAAGACAAAACTTCACTGTCGAATAGATCAGGAGTTGACTTTGATCATTGCTAAAAACGTTACATTTGACAAACGGGCAGAACCTTTTTCCAAAGAATGAAAGACCCTACGAGTAGTTTCTGGAATATGAAGACCAATTTCAGATCTGCAAACTATTTTTGGCAGAGGGGTATAAGTTCAACCACAACTATGACGTATCACATTTGGAGGAGAAAGGTTTGTAATCATTCTTTTGCAATGTTGGGAAATTAAAAGATTAAAATATTCGAAACACTAATTGAATGGCTTAACAGAATTGAATTATTTTCCTCCCTTGAAACTGTTTTCTGATGTGGAAGTTGATAATTAGTTTATTACATGTCCATTTCAGTTGGTACATTTTGTTTTATAAATTTTCAATATCAAATTAGTTTATAACTAATTTATATGAAATATAAAACAAAAACATAAATTAATTAGCGGTACGGGCCGACTTGAACCTAAACTCTTGTAATCATAAGTCAGGTTCAGGTTGAAGGTCATGTCATCCAAATTGTTATATTATATAAGGCATGAATTCACTCAACATGAACACCCGTGAGAAAGCTAGTTTATTGTGAAACACGTGTTGTGGTTTTGTAAACTGTTCCATGAAAATCTCACAATAAAGTGTTACTAGAATATTTACATTTATTTCATTAATATTTAAATTACTCAAAATAGTCATTCATTTGTATTTGTAACAGATTATAATAGAGTAATTCCTTCTCAATTCAAAAATATTTTGAAATTATGATATTCATTTTACACTTCCTCCCACCCGAAAGTAACCCAACGTTTCGTCATCTCCTTTCCAGGATGAAAACGCGATTTCAATGCAATTACCCCAATTAAATACCGTTTGCGAATTTCGTTTTACCTCCAACCGCAAATTTGAAGCGAAAATTGTTCGGGGTCGTCGAGAAGCGGTCCCATCCCCGCCGGCTTTTTGCGAAGCTTTTCATCCGCTTCTACAGAGAATCTAACACGATCCCACGCCTTATCGAGTCTTGTCAAACGAAAGGGCGGCTGGCGGGGGCAGGAGGGTCGCGTCGAGATAGGCGAGATGGTTCGTTAGTATTTTATAGAAATGAGTCAATATTGATAGAACCCTGAACCAGAAATTGCCAGCGGATTGCAGTTTCATTTACTGTTCACTTGGACTTTTCGGGAGTATTTTTTTAATCGACTTCGGTCCGGGATTTATCTCGTTTCTAGTTTGCGTTACATTGAATAATTGATCATTCTCTATTATTCGAATCAAAGAGACAACAAATTCTCAATGACATTTGACATATTATCATAATGGTTATGCGCTAATAGGCATGTTAGCATTATGAAAAATTCAACGAATTAAACGTTTTACCAAAAAAACTTGTCAAAAGGATTCAGATTATTAAGATTTGTAATAAATTAATAGTATAAAATACTGTCCGGTTAACTGGAACACCAATCAGAGCGAATGACGTCACGCCTCAGTAAAGATAGCGGTGTTCATCGAATCCATAGACTGTGTTCATCCAATTTTGTTGTGAATACCTGTGTACTATTTAATTTCTGCATCATTTAGAAATATTACTTGTTGTTTGTTTTCGGTTTGTTAATAAAAATGAAGAATACAACAATCTTGAAGGAGGGGACAAGGATTTTTTAAGCCACATACCTTTAATTTGCTCAGAATAAATTTCGAAATCTTGACACTGCATTGTACCAGGTACCTCATTATCTTTTCTTATCATATCATCTTTTTATTATCTGTATCATTTAGAATTAGGAATGGACATTCTTATTCTAATCTTAAAATACATATACATCAGCGATGAATATTCATTTTTTCTGAACAACGGCTATGTCAATAAACAAAATTGTCGCTATCGGACTGTTGAAAATTTCATTTTTTGAGGCGAACTTACACGTCGACAAAAAGTTGGTGTTTTGGTTGGTATTCTTGAAATTGGCTCTACTCGATGCATACCATCTTCACAAGAATGATGTTCCATGAAACGAGAGATTCCATGATAGGTTGGTTTTTAGAAGAGCATACACCATAGAAATTCATCTGGCTTTCCATTCTTTAAATAAAGCTCACTTTATTTTACATTAGATATGATTCAATTTTCGTTCAAGTAATCAATAAGTATGTCATTGGTATTCGTTTCATTAACTATATCGCTATTTATTGATGAATTGTTGATAAAACTTCAGTTGGTGAAAATACAGCACAAAATATTGAAAAATTATAAGCATTTCCTTCATTGCAACGTTATTCAAAAACGTATTAAGTGAAATTTGTTCGGCGTTTCCTTAAGAGCACCGATTCTGTGAAATTAAAACTAAAATTTATTATTCTGTTGTATTTTTATGAATTTCAGTATATTATCAGTGTGTAATTCTTATATTTTTCATTTATTCAATAAAAATTTTTCAAATTGGTACGATTTTAAAGCCTTGTGATGTACCAGTCATTGCTGGTACTTCAGGTTCCATTCGATCACGGCCTACTAGATAGAATTTTGTTATCATAGCTAGTGGGCCGTGGTATGACCAGAAGGTCCACTAGTTATTGGTCCTTCTGGTCATAGCACCGTGTACTTTCAATAAAGGTTTCTGGTTCAGCAGTCCAAATCTCATCCTCAATAGTCATAGAGGACTGCTGGGGAACTGAAGAACCACAGACAAAACAGATATTTGATCGTGAAAATATTCAATTTTTCTTGCAAATTTGGCAATGTTGAGTTTGATACTTAAATTGCTATCAATATTGGAGAATGGTGTGTATGACAGGTTTTTTTATACATACCCAATGGCATAATGAATTCATTTCTGTCAAGCATATACATATGCTACATAACTGAATAGAAATGTTACTAATTTTATTAATTATTTGACTATAAAAATTCAGTTTCATAAAAAAATCTAAATTTTTTTCAATGATGTAAAAGTAGACAACCAAATAGTTTTTTTTTTTTCAAAAAACTGACCTCTTTCAAAAATAATCCTTTTTCAATCGATCTTCACCAATTAGATAACTTGTTGATAAGTTGATCAGCATGACATAATGTTGCCATAGTATAACATTGAAGAAAACACATGTAAGAAGAAAACTATTATGGATATAAAAAATAACATGAAATCAACACATTCTCGAAATACATTTTTGTTTTATTTCTTGATAATACTTCACTATTTATTTTGTCCTAAAAATAATACATTTGTTGTCAATTATAAGTGATAGATCAGAAAATAGTTATATTATTTGCCTAGATATTAAGATATGTAATTTAGTTGCTCTTCGGGATCATCCTCTCGCATTTTTACCTTTAGATAAACATTGTATTTGTGGGGTTTTAGGTTTTGGATAAGTGCAGACTACAAATTGGAAAATGCCATTTATCAGTTATAATGGTGCTTGGTGCGTCAATGTACCATTTAGATAACGACAGACGTGAAGAAATGGTAATAATTATCAAATTTAAACCAGGTAGCTGAATATATGTTAGCTTTCTGGAAACCAATTTAAAATGCGTTTAGAGTTACAAGTTACTTGATAAACATAATGGTTATGTAGAGGTTGGTATGCATATGAATAAGTTTTTTCGAAAAAACACTTTCTTTTCTTCATATCTGTATTTATAAATAAAATAAGTACCTTTCTGTGTTTCCTTCAAGCACTTATTTTCAATGTAAACATTATCATAAACAATGTGAGCACTATTGTTCGCAGACATATCCACCCAAGTTGAATCTTCAGGAAGATATCACCCATTGCCTCGCTTATTTTCCTTATTCTAATATCTTCAAACTCTACGACATTCAAAGATTTCTGAATTGCTTTTATATCGTAATTTTTCATTTTTTTTTCACTTTTTATAGTATCTCCAGACAGACAGAAACAAGTATTGATCCTTTGGAAGATGTGGTCCACGTTAGGAAATATTCCCAATATTATGTGGCTGCAATAGAATAACATTGTGTGTCGGATATTCAGATTAGCTGAATAACCATCGTGTTTACTCGCAATAAAATAATATACTTTTATGTCATTATCAGATCATTTATATCATTTGTATTGAAGGGGTTATATTTTTTAGGAGTGATTAATTTTTGGGAAAGAAAGTTTTTGGCTTTCTACTACTCCATCTTGATACAAAAAAAGAGGAT
>WOGP01004711.1:0-13757 GCA_015342065.1 Leptinotarsa undecemlineata
ACCCCGTTGGCGATTTTGAAGGATGCTGTGTTGGTGGTATAATGATAATTTTCACCATACATTTAGCGGAACACACGTTTTTTCGGAACACCTCTTCTCTTGTCTGTGCATTTTCTGTCCTTTCTACGATTCCCGATCTCCGCGCGTGCGTATAAGGCCGGTGTCGTGAGTGATCAAATGTAAGCAATAATAATAATAATAATCAAACCTGAACCCACATACCGTAACAGGTGAATACCGAACAGTGGTTATGCTTCCGTTGAGTCCCAGTGTACACTACAGTGTACATATCAAATCTCAAAATTCAAATTCAAATTCAACCTCAAGATAGGATTTATTTACAAAAACTAAAAATCATTAAAAAAAATAAAGATATGATATACCAAATTTCATATTATAACTTCAAATTAAAAAAAATCTGGATTGAAAGGGTTAACATATCTTCTCATAATGTTTTTCTCTGGTAGGATGTTGATATTACCGGTTTTTGGATCAAAAGCAATTCGGCGTTTTCCTAGCGTCCATCCCAATTCGTCATTGTATATCGGACCATAATTTCTATCGATTTGATCACTCTTTAAAAAATAATCATCCACATACTTGCGACTTATGGCAGGATATTAATCTAAATAGAGGTCAAGAGCTTCTTGCGAAATTTCTGGACGACGCAGTGATTCTTCATCTTCTTGCGAATTGTCAGACTCGCCAGTTTGAGTCACATCTTCAACATTGAGAAAAGAAGGTGTAAACACTTCACCATCAACAATTTGCCCCTCTTCTTTTTTTGATTCTTCTTTTATCGGCATTGACAGAGTTTTTTGTAATGACTTTGAGGATTCCACGATTGCTTTTAGTGGTGCAGATATTGGCTTAAATAATTTATTAATAGACTCATCTTCTTCTGATTTACCCAATTTTAATGCCTAATACTTTTTGCGAATCGATCTAGCCAGTTCGGTTACTTTCTTCTTGCGCAAAGCAGTAACAACCACATCATCAGGCATTTTGTCGAAGACTAAACCATCAACTTAAGAGTTTTATATATTTATCGAATCCTTTACGATAACGTCCATTGTTGAGAGCGAAATCTTTAACTATTACCAAAGTACCATATTGGTCGACCCAACATTCGGAACACATCTTTTTAAATTCCTCAAATGTCATGTCTCGAGATACATGTTCGTCAAAGACATGTTTCAAATTTATCTCGTCTTGCTTGAACAGTACAATCAGGTTACAGTTGTCCCGTATTAGCTGCTTGGGTATTTTCGAGTATGTTTGACACAAATAAGCAGCATCAATATCTTTATGTCAACACATGGAATAATACTCTCGAATTTTCTGTTGACCATCACATGCAACATCGTCAAATAAAAACACCGAGTCTGGCAGAGCTTCAGCAGAACTAATAATTTCTTCGTTGTCTTGAAATGGGAAATATCCTACACCTTAAACTTGTCTTCCATTCTCATTTAAACTCATTTATTTTGTATCACACTGTATGTATTTATATTGACACGAGTACTTTCGAGTATCGGGCGTGCGTGTGTGGTACCACAAAACGAGGAACTTATCGCCTCTCTACCAACCAGTGTCTAAAAATCTGCCGGCGCATGTATATGCTCAACTCACCAAGGTATGTCATGAAAAAGTACAATACAGTGAAATTATTTCTAATATATCAGTAACCTTATTATATACAGTCTGCTAAAACACCACCTATTTTTTGGTCCAATCGAACCGGGATTATTATTGGTAGTAATAGCATTGCTATTGTTATTTTTTTTCAAGTCATACGTATAAAATTCGTACTTCTCTCTATTTAAATTCGTATTTCTCTTTAGATACGAACGCTCAACTCAGTTTCTGGCAATATTTCATTCACGTTTGGTTTTTTTACCGGTGAATGTTTTGTTTAGGAAAAAAGTCGCTTTAATTCTCGATTCTCGCTGGTAGATGACTGAATAGATACTCATAGAATATTATCATAAATAATATAGTATATACTCTCTCGTTTATATAATCTCTATAATCTCTTACTCGCACATGTTAAAATAATATTGTATTTACATTATTTATCTCTCATATGAGTTTGAATTATTCTCTTTGAAAATAAATACATTTTTCTCATACTCATTATATACCATCTCTATTGTATAATAACTTTTATATAATTGAATAAATTGAAACTCTTTTCTCATTATCATCGCTCATATATATAAAAAGACTCTGGTACCTCGTCATTGAACACAACCTTGAGTTTTTTGCATCTCGTTCGAACTCGAACATTTGACTTCGTTTTTTCTATTTCTCCACATTTTTTTTGGTTCTTCGTAAATACATTGTGAATTTGTTATTTTTTCGGTCTTTGTTGATCTAAAATGGCGGATGCAAAGAAAATAAAACAATATATTGCCCTAAGGCAAGTTGAAATTAGTAAATTGAAAGGTTTGAAAACCGTCGCTGTTAACGCACTTAATGATGAGTCCGTTCACGTGAATTTTCAGTGTAGATATAAACATATTGATACGATAAAAGATGCATTTCAGGAAATTCACAGTAATTTAACTGCTTTATTAGCCTCGACAGACAGTGATGATCTTGCCTCCCAACATGATATTCACAGTTTGTTTATGGACGAATTTTATGAAATCCAAACAATCTATACGCAGCTTTTTTCTACATTGAGTAATTCGCCAAATGTTTCTCCTGTCATTAGTAAAAATGTCAAATTACCCAAAATTGAATTGCCAAAGTTCAGTGGAGAGCCAAAGAGTTGGCAAACTTTTATAGACACCTATGATTCCCTTATTCACAATAATAGTTCATTAACTCACATTGATAAATTTAATTATCTCATTTCTTCTTTGCAAAATGAACCTCTAGCTCTTGTTAAACGTACCCCTTTAACTGCTCAAAATTATTTAAATGCTTACAATAATTTGAAACAGAGATATGAAAATAAGCGTTTAATTGCAACCGCTCATTGGCAGGCTATAGTTCAATGTAAAAAAATTACTTCTGAAAACTATCACTCGTTAAGAAATGTATTGAATGTTTTTCAAGAAAACTTGGATTATGAAGTCATCAATTGGGACTTTCCTTTATATCACATGCTCATAGATCGCTTAGATTCTGCCACAGTCACTACTTTTGAGTTAGAATGTGGATCTAATCTGCAACAAGGCTTTTATTATGCCACTTTAATTAGCTTTCTGCAAAAACGTTGCACCGCGTTAGAATCAGTAAATTTCAATAGTTCTCCGACTTCAAGGCCTCTTTCAAAACCTAAATTATCCACATTTAATAATAATAACAATTCAGAAAGTAAACTCAAACGCTCATCTTTCATTTCACATACTCAAAATAAATGTCAGCTTTGCAAAGGAACACATTTGATTTATAATTGTCCTTCATTTTTAGCTAAATCTCCCAAAGAAAGATATTTTTTGGTTAAATCTCAAAATTGGTGTTCCAATTGCCTAGGTTTTCGCCATAATTCTCATGTTTGTTCTTCTACCACTATGTGCAAGAAATGTTCTGGTAGACACCACACACTTTTGCATTTTGAAAATGTGTCTCATTCCCCAGTCATTTGTAATAATGATCAACCTTGTACCTCACATGATGTATGCTTATCAGATAATCCTGATTCTTCTCAACCTCGTGTCAATCTTTTGTCTCATTGTAATTCCACTGTCCTTCTCTCTACTGCTATAATTGAAGTTAAAGGAAAACATGGAACATTTCATAAAGTTAGAGCTGTCCTAGACAGTGCAAGCCAGTCTAATTTTATCTCCTCAAAATGTGCTCACCGTTTAGGTTTATCTCTAGAAAAGATATCTGTCTCCATTTCTGGCATTGCTCAGAAAGATTCTTTCTCTCAACAAGGTGTAACTTGTTTAGTGAAACCTGTTAATAAAATCTCTCCTCATTTCAATCTCGATTTTATAGTCATTCCCAAGATATGTTCCAGTTTACCCGAACAATCTCTTCCTATTCACAAATTTTCTCAATTCTTGAAATTGTCATTGGCAGATTCTCAGTTCAACATATCTGCACCTGTAGATATACTTCTTGGTGCTGATATTTTTGGCTCACTTTTTACAGGAAAAACTATTTCCAGTGGTGTGGAAAAGCCCGTTGCCCTGGAAACCTGTTTTGGTTGGGTGATCATGGGTAAAGTTCCATCTGCATCTCATAGTAATCACACCTCCTCATTTTTAGCTGCCACCGATATTTCTCTAGAAACTTGTGTAACTCGTTTCTGGGAGTTAGAACAAGTCCCAGATGCTCTTCCCATTTCTCTCGAAGATGATTATGTTGAAACTCATTTCAGGTAAACTTTTCAAATTTTGGAAAATGGTCGATTTCAGGTTCAACTTCCCTTTAAGTCGGACCTTCCCTCTTTCAATGGTTCAAGAGATATTGTTCGCTGTAGGTTTCACTCCCTGGAACGTAAACTCATCAATAACCCTGATCTCAGGAAAGAATATAATGTCTTCATGCAGGACTATTTAAATCACGGTCACATGTCTCTCATAAATTCTCATAATGTCTCTACCTCTCACTCTTATTATATTCC
Organism: Leptinotarsa undecemlineata; assembly: GCA_015342065.1. Taxonomy (NCBI): domain Eukaryota; kingdom Metazoa; phylum Arthropoda; class Insecta; order Coleoptera; family Chrysomelidae; genus Leptinotarsa; species Leptinotarsa undecemlineata. Next base: position 4,586 of record WOGP01004711.1, read on the forward strand.
TCACTTTTGTGTTTTGAGACCTGATAGTCTTAGCACTAAGCTCCGAGTTGTGTTTGATGCTTCAACTAAAGATCTCAACTCTCAATCTCTCAATGATACACTTTTCCCTGGTCCCAAATTGCAAAATGATCTTGTTGCAATTCTCCTTCGCTTTCGTTTGCCTTCTATAGTTTTCACTGCGGACATCAAACAGATGTACCGTCAAATTCTCATTCATCCCTCTCACACACCCTACCAGAAAATTCTCTGGCGATTTTCTGAAGAGGAACCTCTACAGGAATATGTTTTAAATACTGTCACCTATGGTGTCAACAGCTCCCCTTTTCTGGCTATTAGAGTTCTTCATCAGTTAGCCCTCGATCATCAAGATACTCATCCTCTCGCCTCTTCTCTACTTCTCTACAACACTTATATTGATGATATAACTGGAGGGGCTAATAATATTGGTGATGCTCAAATTCTTCAAACTCAGTTAATTTCCTTATTAGCTAAAGGTCAATTTGAACTCCGTAAATGGGCCTGTAATGTTCCCGAACTTCTCTCTCATTTACCTCATGACCATCTTCTCATAAACCCCCTCTCTTTTGATAAAGATTCTGCCTCCGTTATCAAAATCCTTGGCCTCCAGTGGAACCCTATCTCTGATTCATTCTCTTATCATGTCACTTCTACCACACATACTTGTACAAAACGCAATATTCTCTCTCAATTGGTTCGCATCTTCGACCCTCTTGGTTTTTTAACTCCTCTCACTTTTCTTCTCAAGACCCTCTTGCAACAATTATGGATCTCTGAACTAGGATGGGATGAAACTCCTCCTAAGCATATTACTTCTGTCTGGAACAAAGTTCTTAGTGAACTCTCTCATATTTCTCAATTAAATATTCCTAGGAACATTGTATCAAAAAAGTCTCTCTCATGTACTGTGCATGCGTTTTGTGACGCCTCTGAACGAGGATATGCCAGTGTTGTATATCTGCGTTGTGTTCAGGCCGATGGTTCTATATCTGTCCATTTTGTCGCAGGGAAGTCGCGAGTAGCCCCTGTAAAGAAGCTTTCTATCCCCCGTTTCGAACTTTGTGCAGCTTTGTTATTGAAGAAGCTCTTGAGTTATACTCTCAGGATTATTGAATCCCAAATTCAAGTCGAGAGCTTTACTGCATGGACGGATTCTACCATTGTGCTTTCGTGGTTATATTCATCTCCTCATAAATGGTGCACTTTTGTTGCCAATAGAGTGGCTCAGATTCAGGAATTATCTACTTCTCACTGGCGACATGTCAGATCTCAGTATAACCCAGCTGATGTTGGTTCGCGTGGCTCGCTTCCGCACGATTTGCTTAGTAATAGGCTATGGTGGGCGGGACCGTACTGGTTGACTCTTCCTGAAAATTCTTGGCCTTCTGATATAGGTGCTAATCCCTCAGAGATTCCGGAAACTCAAGAAGAATCCCGGAAAACTGTCCTCATTACTACTTCAACCCCTCATTTTATTACTGTTCTTCTTACTAATTTAAGCTCCTTCCTCAAAATTAAAAGAATTCTCGCGTACATTCTTCGCTTTATTAATAACTCTCGAAATGTCTCTAAACAACACTCTGATTTTCTTCTCCCCTCTGAATTAGATTCAGCCCTTACTCATTTAATAAAGTTTGTGCAATATCAATCTTTCTCTAATGAAATTACTCTCTTGAAACAAAATAAATTTCTTTCAAAATATTTAAGAAAATTAACTCCATTCATTGATTCTCTGGGAATCCTTAGGGTGGGCGGAAGATTGCAAAATTCCTCCTTAGCTAAGGATCAGAAACACCCTATTCTCCTTCCCAGTTCTCATCGCTTCACTTATCTCCTCATTGAACATACTCACGCACAATATTTGCACCCAGGTTTACAAACTCTCCATCATCTTCTCGTGCAGAAATATTGGATTCTCGCTCCAAAGCGCACTATTCGCTCGATCCTCTCAAAATGTTTCAAATGTTTTAAGCTCAACCCTTCATCTCGTCAACCCATTATGGGCCTTCTCCCTCTTCAGCGCATTTCCCAAGCTAAACCCTTTGTCCATACCGGCGTTGATATGGCTGGTCCCCTTTATATCACGCTCAAACGAATGCGCGGAGCAAAAACTCACAAGGCCTACATTTGCATTTTTGTATGTATGGTCATAAAAGCAGTTCATATCGAACTGGTCTCTGATTTATCTACGAAAGCTTTTCTTGCAGCTCTTCGCCGATTCATAGGTCGTCGAGGACGTTGCAATCATCTTTACAGTGTCTAAAAATCTGCCGGCGCATCTATGTAACTCAACTCACCAAGGTATGTCATGAAAGTATGTCATGTCAAGGTATGTCAAGATATGTCATGAAAGTCTCAGTAACCTTATTATACATAGTCTGCTAAAAACACCACCTATAAACTGACTTTATGTGGATGATGGCTACTATCTTGCACTGACGAGTGGCTAAGGAGCCCGAAACCGGTCTGCAAGTGTGCATGTTCCAAAATTGAGGGTCGACTCCTTCAGTTGTATTGCCAATTATGCAATTGGCAGAGAAAATGTCCTGCATATGCATGCAGGAAATTTTCTATGAAGATTCCTGCACAGACGCCTGTCGGATATAATCCAACGCCCTTCGTGGTATTAGCCAGTGGAGTAGATGTTTTCTGTTAGGCCTCAGTCTATTCAACCTACTGTGTAGGCATATCCAAGATGGGCTTGAACATTTAGAGTTCATTTCTTTAGATTTATATATAAAGATGCGAAGATCATGCCAAGAAGTAACTTTCAGGCACAAACTGGAAGGAAAAACCCTGTCGAACCAGATATTTTCATATAAACATTGAATTACATGAAAGAAAAATACGTTTGAAACAAATATTTTTATAGAAAGCTGAATTATACGAAACACACTTTTTTCTATTCCGTTTGTCTTCAAAACATTCGTAATGGAATTGAATCAGATGTCATTCACAGGATTTCTACACAATATCAATAAAAGTTGTATATTTCACTTACACGGAACACAATCATCCTCACTGGTAGACATCGATGTTTCGCCGGAAAATACTTGCATTGTTGGCTCTTCAGTAACAAATGCGGATACCATTATAACAAAAAACACTCAAAACCTTTCTTTCCCAAAAATTAATCTCCTAAAAATATACCCTTTCAATTTATCTTCTATATGTTCCACAAAACATAGAACAAAACTGTGTACTGCCTTATAATATTAGACTTGTTTATGGTTATATAATTATCCCGATTAGACAGATTTTAAAGCTGAAGGTCCTATTTGTCGACTAATCCGTTTAACAGATTTATCACTCTTAAACCTTTTAGTGAAATTATTAGATACAACCTCGGATTATATAGATGATAAAATTTAATGATCATCTACAAGTATACCCCCGAAAATAATAACAGCAATTTGATGCACTTATTGAATCTGGAAATTGCCAGATAACCTCTTGATTTTTTGTTTCCACAATTTTTCATTACCATGTTAAATCGTTCCTCTCTATTTCTCCGTACTGGTGAGTCCTAGAAAGCTGAAATTTGGTATAAAGGTGCTTCTTAGGCCTTAGATGGGCACTAACGCCGATGACACGGCTCTCCTCTCGTCTTCCATAGGTCGGGAGCTCGGGATCGTCTATATGCAACGTGCATTGGACGATCTCGAGCGCTGGTACCTCCAGTGGAAGATCCGAGTGAATCCCGAAAAGACTCGGGCGATAACCATGGGAAGAACGATATCTTCTCCGGCTATAAAGGTGAGAATCTCTGGAAGGGAGATTGACTGGTAAGCGCCATCATGTATGCTTCAGGCGTCTGGGGATAAGCGCTTGCGTCAAACATCTCCATCTTGGAGAGACTTCAGAACAAGATAATTAGGATGATTGTGAATGCTCCTTGGTTCGTACGGAATGAAGCTATCCGCAGAGATAACAGATGAATAACATCTTCATCCATCTCACCCCAGCTAGGTAGGGGTACATCGTGAAGGGCGGCATTGTCTGAGGACATTAATGTCGTCAACATAGATCAGTAATGACCCATTCGTCCCTCTGACGAAATTCTGTCCAAAGGGTAAGGGAGCCATGCTTCAATCCTGAACGAAATTAAGACGAACATCGAGATGTGAAGTAGTGTGTACAGGACCCAAACAAGGCCACAGTCACTAAAGACACCAGATGGCTGATAGATGTAGCTCTATTCGACGCCTCGATTCACGTGGCGATAACCGTCTTCGGGGGACGTTTCTCGTTCTCGAGATACGGTCTTGGAAAAAATCGTTTCTTGGTTCCGGGAGTAGTCGCAATGGATTGCTGGTGGCCGAATTATCCGAAAAAAGTGTTTTTCCGGAAAATCCGTTTTCCAAAATTTTCCCGATTTTGGGTTGGGTTGGGTTGGCCTTGGGTTGGATCACATGGGTTGACCTTAGGTTAGGTTAGGTTAGGTTTGAAATTTTCGATTACACGTCCGGTTCTGCCCTACAGGGGTGGTCAAGTTGACATTGGAACACCCTATGTAATTCTACAGCTAATCGAGAGTTGCAATAACAAAATGCAAACTGTTTTTGAAAATCCATGAGGTTAGACAAAAAAATATGGCGGATGAAAAATTTGAAGTGCTGAAACCAGCCCATGGGTAGTCGAAAGTTAACAAACTCTAGCGAAAAGTTAATTCCGTATATCTCTGAACATATATTATACTCGAACTTTGCATAAAATTTATTTGTTCAGCAATAATGTTAGTTGTGAACTAATTGCCAATGGCTGCTGAAACTGTACCGAATACTTCCAAAACAAAGATAGCATACTTCATTTTATAATCATCTTCATTTATCTGAAAATATCAATATGTATTTTATGAAGTGTTTTTGTTTTGGTATCACTGTATCTGGTGTCTATTTCAGTCGCCCAAACAGATTATCAATGTGTAATGTACTTCACTGTCTTTCAAAAATAAGACACGGTTTTCATACATTCCATTTAATTGCCCAAACTCAACTGAACTACTATTTCCTAAGGCATACAAAAAATATACAGTTTTTATCTCAAACAATTTGGTTACTCTACACAATGGAAAACATTTTTGCTACATATTTATCATAACTTATCATACGAAAAATGTGGGAATTTCCGAAGATAGGAAAAAAGTAATAAGCCTTCCATAAATTGTTGCACGTATCGATTTTGGGTTGGGTTGGCCTTGGGTTGGACCACTTGGGTTGACCTTAGATTAGGTTAGGTTCCCCTTCTAGGAGCTGTGGGATTTTGACGTTGGTGAAGGGGCTCAGTACTTACGATGAGCCTTGAGAGCCATGCCGGCGGGAGTACAAACTTCTGGTAGGGCCACCCTAGCCGGAAGGGTCTCAGGTGAGTAAGGAAGCTAAGGACAGCCCGTTAAACCCCTAATCCCAAGGTGTAGCACCTTCGCGCCGGGGGGATGCATGGCACGGGGGGTAAAGCGTGCCTTGAGCGATGCCCACTGGACTTGGCGATCCAGTGGGGACTTTAGTCTTATCCCTGCATGCGAGGCTCTGCAGGGATGAACAGATTACTTCCCTAGCTGCTCGTGGGATAGATATGAATAGTAATAAACAAATTCCAAAACAATTAGCTAGCGGTAGCATTGACAAAAGAAGTATTGTATCAGAAGTGATGGAGACATCTAGACTGAGACGGTCGTCACTGCCGGAGATTAGAAAGAGGAAGGCAACTGAGGAAGCACACCCAGAAAGTGGGATTTATAAGAAAAAAGAAAGCCCCGAGGTCTTCACCTTAAGAGAGGCTATAGAATCCATTAAAGTGCACATGATGGAATTGGACAAACTGGTGTCAGCACACCCCAATACACAAAAAGGCATCAAGGACCAACTCATGAAAATGAGAAGAAACGTAAACACGTTCGAAAGGGAGTCGGTTATCGCGTGGCTGGAAAAAAATAGGTACGAACCAGTAGAAAAAATCCTTATAGATGTGGATACGCAGACGGAGCCGAAAACGAAAGACTCTGCCACTCAGACCTATGAAAGTGGGTTCGAGGAACCCATCGAAACTCTACAAGTAATAGATTCAGCAGAATCCTTCATGGAAATTAAGGATAGACCATGGTCCAAACAGCTATACAGGAACACGGAAATCATCAATAATAACCTACTGAAAACGGACGACAAACCAGTTAAAATAATATGGGTAGAACCTGATGACCCTGATATGAAAACAGGAATACAAAGCGCTTTCAAGGACCAATACCCAGACCTGGAGAGAATGGAAGGTGAGTTCGAAGTACTGGAGCAATGCACGCGCATAAGATCCAGAGATGGCAACGAAGAGAAAAGGAGAAAAATAATCAAAATCACGCATAATGGAACAGTGGCCGGGATATGGCAGCGAATGCAACAATTATTAAACGAGACTCCAGAAGACCCTTACATCGCTATGCACGAGCTGAAAAACATAACGGCTGAAGACCTACGGAAAATAGCGGAAGCAGTATTCCATGACTCAAAAACCAGAGTCCAGATATGCTCGATGACTGAACCGGAAAGAAAGAAGCAACCAACCACCTATGGGCACCTCATTAACCAAGGAGGCCTCTCCTATAAAGACATTTTAACAAGATGCAAGGACATAGTGAAGGCAATCGGCGGCATCGGCGGCAATCAGAAGTCTAAAGAGCACAAAAGAACAGAAGCTCTCAATAACCCTAGATCGAAACGATCAAGCTTTAACAGATCTGCAAAAAGCTCTCAGGGAGGATGAAAACCTGAAAGTACGACGATTAGACAACACTAGCCAGAGAACGGTGCTCCACATAAGAGGCATGGACATGGAGGCCGGAAAGAAAGACCTAGAAGAGGCAATAACAGAAAGACTGGGACATTGGGACGAAAATTCTATGAAAATCATCGACCTTCGCCCCCAAAACAACGGCACTATGGTGGCCACTGTGACACTAGGAAAAGGCGACGCAAGCACTCTGATGGATGACGAGTTTCTGCGGGTAGGCATTGTGAGGTGCTGGATAGAAAGGCGACTCGACATCGAGCAAGTGCAGGGGACCAAACCTGACAAAGCACTATTATAAATGTGGAGAGGAGGGGCATTATCTCAAGGAGTGCAACAACGAAGAAGCCTGCCCTGTCTGCAAAGCCTAAGGACATAAAGCGGGCACGATGAAGTGTCCTGAATTTAAGAACGCACTGACTAGAGCTAGGAGAGACGAGCGGAAGCAGAAGACCTCGAGAGGTGCAAGGAAAATCAATATAACGGAACTGGTGAAAAAGAAGGCAGATCAAACGTCAGACCAGGAGCTAGTAGAAAATAATATCGAACAGGAAGAGCACCTGGAAGAAATGGACCGATACCTGTTAGGACAAGAGCCCCAAAACGCGAGCGAGTCAACAACCGGTAGCAGCTCACAGGATGCCCCATCAGCCCAGAACTAATCATACTACAAATAAATACGGATAGGAGAGTTGGCGCCCACCAACTCCTGCTAAAAAAGGCACAAGAAGAAAAGGCAGACCTTATTCTGGTTCAGGAACCAAACAAAAACAGTATTAAGAGAAACAACGATTGGATCAAGGATCAAGGGGAGGACACTGCAATTCTCTGTACGATTAGAAATTGCGGAATCACCGGCCACGCAACGGGTAACGGCTTCACTTGCCTGAATTTCGGAACCTGGAAATTGTACAATTGCTATATCTCCCCAAACTCTACCTTGGCTGACTTCAAAAATATGTTGAAGTCAGAGACAGCGGATTCGAAGCAGTTGTCGCCGGCGACTTTAACGCCAAGTCAAACCTGTGGAACTCTGGACATACCGATGCGAGGGGACAGCATCTTAGTGAATGGATTGACTCACTGGATCTCACAGTTCATAACCAGGGTGATACTCCGACATTTGCCAGAAGAGAACAGAAGTCATACATAGATATCACCTTATCCACTAGGGTATAGGTGGAAAGATATCTGGATGGAGGGTGCTAGAAGACGAGAGCCTTAGCCTACACAGATACTTTGTGTACAAAATCTCGGAAGGTAATGCCCAGGACCCCGTTCTCTGGAAGAGCACTACGTATATCGACACCAACACTTCAAACGGCGCTGACACTCCTAATTCTGGGCAAACGGGATATTGATGATCTGCAAGAAGCACTAAAACAAGCCAGCAGCATCAACACTACCAAAGAATGAAATGAAGTACCAAGGCAACCTATCTGGTGGAACGCAGAAATAAACAACCTTTGGAAGAACTGCAAAAAAGACAAAAGGCGACTAGCCAGAATGCGGTCCCGAAACTTAGGTCGAGGGAGAGACGGGCATAGAGGCCAGAAGGCCATAGAAGAACAAGAACGGGAGTACAAAGAAATTAGAAGGGAGCTCAGGAAATCGATTGGTAGAGCAAAGAAAGAGGAATGGAAATCCTTGTGTGATAGGCTGGAGGATGATCCTTGGGGGCAAGGGTGTAACATTATTATGAGCGATCTGAAAAGGCCCAGAACACCCTATAATATTCACCAAGAAAGGAAAAACCTTTAATAAAGGAGCTCTTTCCGGACACAAAAGAAGAACCATGTCGTCAAGACGACATCGACCACGATCCACCTCCTTTCACATTGGAAGAGGTCAAAATGGCAGCCGCAAAGCTCAAAAACAAAAAGTCCCCAGGGCCAGACAGAGTACCAGCCGAAGTAATAAAAGCAACAGGCACACTGGCGCCAGACGCCTTCGCCGAATGCTTCAAAAACCTTGTCGATACCAATGGTTTTCCGAAAAAAAATGGAAAGTTGCAAATGTTGTACTTATACCAAAGAGCAAAGACAAGTATAGAACAATATGTTTCCTAGACGCAATCGGAAAAATGTACGAATATCTTATCAAGGCGAGATTAGAAACCGAGCTGGACGAGGCTAGCTAGGGGTATTTGCTCAAACCAGTTCGGCTTCAGGTCAGGAAAATCCACGGTCTCTGCCGCGAAACAGGCACTGGACAAAATAAGATTCAGCGGGAAAAAATGGGGAGCTATTGTCGCAGTAGACATTAAGAACGCCTTCAACACTGCGAAGTGGGGAAGAATCATAGATAGAATTGAATGCCCCAATATTAGCAGATACCTCATAAATACAATCCAGGCATACCTGTCAGACCGCAGCCT
>WOGP01004712.1:0-10960 GCA_015342065.1 Leptinotarsa undecemlineata
ATTACTTCCTTCCTTTCTTTGGAAGATTCCCTTATCCTCTTTTTTGTATCAAGATGGAGTAGTAGAAAGCCAAAAACTTTCTTTCCCAAAAATTAATCACTCCTAAAAAATATAACCCCTTCAATATATTTATGAACTTGTTTGCAAACAAATTATGAAAATTAGATGCAATGAAAATGAATATTTTTTGGGAAATAACAATAACAAGTCAGTAAATTAGTGTAGTCATGGGAAAAAAGACACACAGACTACACACACAGACACACGGGTCTTATTGATAAAGCCGCAAATCCAAAAAATTAAGTTACCATACAGCTATATATACATATAGAGTACAAATCCTATTAAAATAGCTTGAATACAGAGTAAAGGCATATCTACACAAATTTAACATACTTTAACAGTTTTATCCCACTATACAATACATACGGATACTGAAGGTGAATATTATACATTAAAGAAACAATACCGGAAAAGTTTGAAATACTAAAAATACAGTTTCCCATACTTTGTCTAAATATTAAAAATACAAATGATAAAATAAATTAGAGAAAATTGTTTTCATAGAACTCTTGTGAATTATAATAGGATCTAGTATATGATAAATCTTTTAGTAATTTCCAAAATGAACATTTATGGTCATTATTAGGCATTGGTCAAAGACGAAACGAACTAGCTTAAGTTTGACGATAGTCGTTGTCACAAAATATTCTGACGATATCTTGAATTTATTGGAGTCTCTAGAGACACCCTACATTTTATTCTATGAAAGAGAGGACATTGGCAGATCAAGATCTTCAGATAATTTGTATTAGTTTATATGTAAATCTGAATATGAATATGATTGAACATCTTAAGACCATTTTAATATACCGAAACTTTGAGTAGAGTAAAGGTTGCTCTTTTCTGAATAATGAAAACAGTCTGCAATTGAGATTTGCAATATACTTCCCAAAAAAGAATCCCATACTTTGAATGAAAATCAATGAGAGCCAATAAGTGAAAACAATCATATATGAATAATACAACTTTATATTATGAAAACTCACCAAAGCAGAATTCCAAAAGAGCAATATCCACGAATTCGACACCCGCGAGAAGTGAACTTCTTTATGTTCACTAAAAAACCAACTGATATAACTTAACTACCCTTTCAATCCTTACGCCTCCGCTTCCGTCACTCCACAATGGTCCTTCTTACGCAACCCAATATTGCCCATCAATAAAACGAGGTCCTTACACAATCAAAAAAATGCAAACCCTCCGACCGTTTCTGAATAGAATCAGTTTTTATTTGGAAAGTGAAACTTTATAGGTGCCATTGGATAATAGTTGAACAGGTAAAGGGTTGCGAGGTTTATTGAAAACGAAACGCAAAAAACCACAAACCATGGCCAGAGTCGTTTTGTTAATCGTCAAGGTTGGTACACAGGTGATTTTAAACATGTGATTAATGGTGCTTACAGTGAGATTAATGGGCAGGCATTCAAGGTAAAGCTTCATTAATATATCTTTACGTTTGAATTTTAAATGAGTTTCAATAAAGTAATATGTGAAAATTCAATTTCATCTTTGAAAAAACAAGGTAATTTTTCATGGGTGAGCATATACTGTTGTCAAACTAGTGTATTTTTCTAGGTTTGACTAAATGTCTAAAATTATTCTTGCAAATGCTTTGATAACGTACCCAAGTTATGCCTCATTGCCTGTAGATAGATGAGAAGCATAACCAATTCAATTCGAAGAGCATTTTACTGAATTAATAAATACCGGAAATCTTCTTCTCGATCATTATAGAAAAAAATTCGACTGTTATGTATTAAGCTTCCGAATGTCGCTCTCCAAATCCATTAATTATAATCAATTGAACCTGCCGTGTCCCTAATTATGAATGAAATTAATGAAAGAAATTCATTTATCTGTTACTATAGCGATAAAATATTTGACCGTCCCCTCATTTCCTATGAATAGCATTCGTTAAAATTCTCGTTAAAGAGAAACTAACTGCTTGAATGGTCACATAAAAAAACGACTACTTTTTTTTGGTTGATCTCATATAGGAATCTATAGACTTCATGGGATTTTTAGTCAGAACTTTTGTTTAACCGTTAAAATATATTTTACTATCAGAATTGAGTGCCTTGAAATTTCTGACCACTGTTTTCGTCGGTAATGAAGGAACTGAAATTCGCTACAATGTGTGCTGTAAATAGATATTGATATGTTTCAAATATACAATTACTGAAAATATATTATGTTTTAATAACATTACTAATTCAATTTTGAACCTTTTCACTAATAATTCTCTTGTTGTTAGGGAAGGGAATTTTAAATTTCGATTTCCGTAAACATATATACTCTGAAAAAACCAATTTCTTGTTGAACACGATAAGTTATTTATTCTGTTGGAATTCAGCATGACTACATAGAGGAGATTGAGGAGATGGCTCAATACACAATTAATACACACACAATACACGCTTCTCTGTATGTATTCATCCTGATTTTTTTAATTCAAACCGATAAAAAACTTGAAGTCTAACTACCAAACTATACTTTTACAGCGATAAAAAGCTTTTTACCTTCAGCGATAAAACTGACAACCATGAAACTGCCATAAAATCAAACTGAACGAATGGAATCAAATATGACTATGACTTGATATTGAAATTTTCTATGAATGCTCCAACAAAATTTCTGATTCAATTTAATATTATGATTTTGACAGTGACTAGTCCTTAACTCTACTGAGGTAACTCAATTTTATATGTGAATAAAAAAAAACTCACCAATACAATGATCAGATACAAATGAAATGAAAAACAAATCACCTCTCGAAGATAGCACATCAAAAGCTTCAATTCCAACTCTTCCTTGAATACCAACAGTGATGATATAATATTCAGAAATCTCAATATCTTAATCGAAAGTAAATGATATGATATATTTACAATTTGAATCGAAACATTATTCTGAATAGTAGTAATATCTTTGACGCGAGCCACCGGACTCACTTGACTTGCACGAGATGTGCAAGTCAAGTAAGACCGGTGGCTCCGGTACTGACCCTGTGGGATCATTTCAAGGCACGATAGATTTTAACAATGAAATCCCATGAATATGAATATAAATCATTCGCAATGATTTATATTCATATTCCTTATAATTGTTTCGATTGATGACCTATTTATTTTGTGGAAATTCATATTAAATAAAGAATAGAGAAAATAACTTTTGTCTAACTTATACTAAAATTTTCATTTATTACGACTAGTTTCGGTTTAATAAACCATTCTCAAGTAAACACTACCTGCGGATTCCTCCAAATACCAATGAATCCTAAACTAGTTGTCAAATTTCACAAGTTTAAAAGGGAAAAGCTGCATCATATTTCTGCTAGTTGATCATGAAAGGTTTTGACATTGAGGTTTTTATTCAATTCATAATGCTTCCAAATTAGACAAAAGTTATTTTCTTCTATCCTATATTCTTTATAATGGTTGAAAAAAAAAATTTGAATAATACCACAATCTGTAAAGGATTTTCTTCAAATGAAAATGATCTTCGAAAAATGCCAATATCAAGAAACTCAAATTACTGAACGGAAAGTATTTCCAAATAAAAAAATTCAAACCCGAATCGTGTCAGGGCCCTTCCAACTCCTCCAACTACACTCCGCTAATCCCCAAAGGAAAGACACCATCTCAGGCTCCGAATAAAATATTCATTCAAACGAAATAAGATCCCGTTTTCCAGATCTTTCCATTTTCGAGTTTCCTCGCAAAAAGCCACGTCACATCGAATTAGCCATTTCTTTCCATGTTTAATCAAAATATTTGAACACGTCGTGTCACCCGAGATTCGCGTTCATACCGTAAACATACCAGGCGATAGAGGATACGTGACAAAACTCAATTTGTTCAGAAATGTCTTCGCCATGTTGTAATGTAATCAGGTTGGCAAAAATATGTTTGTGTCTTCTATCAGAGTTTGTGATTTCTTGCGGTAATTCGTTTTGTTAGAATTAGATTCGTACCTGGATTCATAATTCCATGAGATTACCTCAAATACAATAATGATATAGGTATATGAATACTTGCAATTCTTTAGTTGAAATAATAGGCCAAAATTGCATTCGTAATTCAAACCATTTAGCACTGTTTCGACTCGCCATCGTTTTCATCAGTCGTGCTGGGATGAACAAAAAATGCATCGCTGGACTCAACTGTCCTTGAGTAAGTATAGGCGATGACATCTTTACTTACGATGATGCTATATATGGCCAGTAAATGATTCTTTTTGAAATACATACTTTGGTTATCTTGGGCATTTCAGACACTCAATAACTGTTTTTTATTTTCTACAATTTTAGTCAATACAATGCGACGAGTTCGTAATTTTGTTGTGATGTCTTTGAGTAGATAGATACTTACGAGGTCTCAAAAAATATTCATTTATTCATCAATTTCTATGTTGTCCTTTTCAAAGCAGTCCAAATAGTCTGCCAGCGTTCTATCTGATCCTCGAAGGTGTTCCGACATGTACTTTTTGGTACGTCCTCCTTGGGAATAGGAAAAGTCGCAAGGGGCCAATTCTGGTGAATACGGTGGCTGACGCATGATTACGGTGTTGTTTCTGTCCGGAAAATTTCGAACAATTAATGACGAGTGTGCAGGTGCATTATCGTGCTTTTCCACAATACCTGACATTTTTTTCGCATGCGGCGTATAACTTTGAGAAACTCCTTCCTTACTGACCGTAAGAAAGGGACGATTGGACTTTGGTTTTGATACCATAACCATATAACCATGATTCGTCACCAGTTAAGACCTTTTTAAACAAATCTGGATTGTCGTTGACGATGTTTTTGGTCAAAATTCAGCAATTCCGTAACGAAATTTGCTGACACACGCTTCATGCTCAAAATTTCCGATCAAATTGCATGACATGAGCACACCGATATGCTGAGATCCTCAGCAACTTCTGTAATAGTGATTTCTGTTATAGTGATAAAAATTTTCTTCACTTTCTCAACATTTTTATTGGATGTTGGTATGCTGTGCCGTCCAAACCAGGGCGAGCGTCGTCAATCACATTTTCTCGACCTTCAGTGAAAAGCTTGTACAATTTTTTAACATTTTTTCAACTCAGAGTACAATCACCGTATGCCACTGTCAACATTTCAAGTGTTATTGAGCACTTTTATGCCTCTCACCAACAAACTAAACATCTGAAACTGTACATACCTATATGTGTGAGACGACTGTTCCAATATAAAAAAATAAAAATTCGCTAATCGAATGTACATACGTAAACCACTTTGTTTGAACATTCTCCTCAATTTTTGAACATACCTCGTACGCACATCCAATTCAAGATTTAAATTGATAGTTGTGAACATTTTTTTTTTGACAAAATATAACAGGGTCATCATTATGAATTATTAGCTGGAGTATCTGCATGGCTTCGCTCAATGAGTTGATATGAAATTGAATGTGATAGTGGAAAAGTAAGAATAAACCCAAAATTATACGAGGTTGTCGGATCTTGTTTAATATACTCCTACCAATGGTTAGCTTCACAAACACAAAAAAAAGTCGAATATCGAACAATTCATAGCATTCGAGACTATTCTGGAATGTTTCACAATAACCAATGAAATTCTGGGAAGTTCCCGAACTTTCCAGACTATTGTCAAATATTTCAAATGTCCCGGTATATTATGGAATGTTCCACAATATTCTGGAATGTTCCAATATGTTCTGGAATGTTGTGGAATGTTCTCAAATTCCGAAGTCGGATCGGTCGCTAGTGACTTATAAACAAAACACGGCAGTGACAAATGAAAACTGTATAATATCAGAAGGTCTATTTTATTTTGAAACTGCGCTACGTTTACTTTTGAATGTAATGGAGTTAACTATGAATGGTGTCTTATGATCAACGAGGTTATCTCTAGTATGAAGCTACTGATAACATCTTGAGAGTTGTTCAAATTATGATGACAGGCAGAAAAGTCACAACTTCATATATATTGTGTTGGTTAAATCAGTGAGTGAGTAATTGATATAAACATAAGATATCATTAAATAGAATTTTCAAAGAACACTTTATTAAATCCATATTAATGGAATGTATATTCTGAATTAAAATTAAAAAATTCAGTGTGATATACTGCTATTGGAATGTATTCAAGCACCCATAATATACATATCAATTGAGAAAGAAATACTTATGGTTTTTATATGTTTTGCTACCTATGTTTTTATATAGTTGAAGAATCGGATGTTAGCAGTCGATTGGAAAGATTTTATGTGAATTAACTACTCACCCAGTCATTCCAAATACATAACATTCAGAAATGGTCGAAGTTTCAACAAATTATTTTGTTTCGAATTTCAGATATTCTACTTATGCAGATGGTATCACTAAGTTATTTAAATAAAACATTTGACTGTAAATGTACGTTTTAGTTTACTGAAGTTGTAAGACTGAATGTGTACTGAATATAAATCCTTAATGATTAAAGAGTCGCGTTGAAAATAGTAAATATTCAACAAAAGATAATACATAATGAAGTTAGCAGCCTTCCAAATGAGCAGCTTCCAAATTAGCAGCCTTCCAAACTTTAATTGAAAATGTCCCAATTCTGGACAAATAAATTGAGAAATGAAAAGTTAAACTGGAACCTCTGGCGTAGAATAGATCCAAAACAAGCATTTTTCCCTAACACCAGAACAATATGGACGTCGTGGATTATTCGTGGCTTCAATCTATAATTTCTAGCAGCGTACAGTGTGACAAAATTTGGATGGCAAAATCACAATCACTGCTGTAGCAATAATACATACAAGGATAGTCCAAAAGTGAGTACATTCACTTCGATATAGGCTTTGTTCGTGAATTTTGTATTGTCCATCTAGGGTAGGGGGATTTTCTCCAGTTGGATAGGTGAAATATTATTCTCGGGTGGTTTTGAGATGGTTCGGCCTTTTAGCAAGGCTAGGGATTGCTAGTATGTGAAGTTCTTGGAATTCATGTACTTGGGTTCGGGTGTTTCGAATCCGCATACTGGAAGCACTTCTACGATATGGTGTCATGCAATACCTGCATTCTGGAAGTCTTTGTTGACTTTAAGAATATTCCAATGTGATGTGATTTCTTATCAAAAACCAGCTTCAGCTTTAGAGAGATATACAAATTGGGAAATGCAATCTCGTGACTGAAAGTCACCTCGTGAAACTGAAATATGGCATAGGAATCCGGAGTTGAATAATGGTGTAGTCCAGTATTCAATGTCTAGTGGAGCTGGTATCTCCGTTATCCTTGATAAAAGTGACGGTTTTGTTGAAATCATCTGAAAGTGTAGTGGTCAGAGAGATTCACTCGCTTAAATTCTGTAGAACAATATATCTAGTCTTCTACTGATACTGTGTATGGCCTGATCATATCGCTGAGCATGTTTTTTATCTAAATTTGCAGATATTGATTATACCATGCGGCCAAATCCATTGATAAGACCTCTTTTGGTTTTGTGGGACGTGTTGACGAAGTCAAAAATTTTTATATATAATTTTCAATGGGTAGTAATATATCTGGGAGAGTTCCAGCCCAAAATCTCATGTATTTTCTTATGGCGCTTCATTCTGGTCCTTTTTGGACCTCAGGCCCACTTGACACCTAAGGGGCAAAGGTCAGCGCCTTGTCTCTGCCAGACGTCCATTATGTGTAAAGTGAGCCTTAGCCTTCAAAGCCCACTTCAGACCACCTCCACTTCTCCACTTTTACCGTCATACAGTCGACCAATCAGAAGCTACCGCGCGTACAACGGGAAATTCAAATCCAGTAGATGAACAAGGCGAGTACGAGCATACTTCAAGGTCGTGCGTTGATGACGTCACACGTTTCTCTCTTCCACTCACTAAAGTTTCTCTCTGAAACACTTACCAGGAATGGGCGAGATTTCCTATAGCTATATAACTGTTATATTTTTTGAAGTGACTGATTTTTTGGAAAGAAAGTTTTTGGTTCTACTTGTCCATCTTGATACAAAAAATGAGAGAATTTTTCAAATGAAGGAAGGAAGCAATCAATGTTGAAAGAAGTAACTTTATACATTAATGTGTAGATCACGCAAAATTGCAACTTTCACACGAACTGGAAGAGAAAACCCTCCTGAGTATTCTGAATCAGTTGCTGTTTCATCGTGATTCTCAGTCCACGAGAAGTTTTACTAAGCTGGGAAAAATCCTATTTTCATACGTTTACGTATTCTGTTGGAAAATAAGGTAAATGTTCAAGTTTTGCCGATTACGTAAGTTCAATTAGCGATTTTCCGATGTTTTTCGTGTTATTACCCCGTTCACAGTTCCAGTACTGTTTAGCATATTCAATTATTTGTTAAGAGGGATGAAAATGAGACATTTTGTGCGTTCGGTAATTTTCTACTGTGTGAAACTTAGAATTAGGTGCTCAAAAGCACTCCTATAAAAAAGGGGTTCTCCTCAAATATTTAGAGGGCTTCAACTTTTTGAATATGGCTTTTGGAAACAAAGATCAATAGGTGACTTTCAATCGTATGCCACCTATATTTGGAAAAACGCAATCGAGAAACATGGAGAATCAAGAACTATTGCGCTTGATACTTCTAACGCCTTTGACCATATGTGACCGGGGGTTTCCTGGCCAAACTTCGATGCTATTGCTTGTCTGATCATTTTTATGTATAGTTTTTCAGCTTCCTGAAAAAACGTTCCCTGCAAGTGGCCGTCGATGGAAATCTCTCGAATACTTTCTGTTTGAGCAAATTTCTTATTTTCGGCAAAATAAGATTCCATTTGATTTTTTTGCTTTTCGTTTCAAAACAAAACCTATATTAATAATGATAACTATATAAAACAATAAACAATCTCAACTTCAATACTAAATGTGAAATTGATTCATAACATCCTCCGGGGCTTGCAAATAACTCCTTTGGCTTCAACAAAATTATTTTTTGTGATGGGACGACGATAAACTCCTGTTGGTGTAGTCACTTCGACTACTCGTACTCTGCCAACGGGACCAGGAAAGATGGCCATGAGTTTCTGGCGAAACCTTCGTCCGCAATAATAACGATGTCTCCTTCTGAAACATCACTGCTATTGAACTGCCACTTGCTTCTCTTTATCAGCGAGGGTTCATATTCCCGTACCCACCGTTTCCAAAAAAGGTCTGCATATATTTGTGCCACTCGCAATAGTTTTCTAAGATGTGAATTTGTATCAGCATAAATACCTAGTGAATTCACTTCATTGGACTTTCCAATAAGAAAGTGGTTGAGTGTCAAAGCTTCCGCATCGTGATGATCAGAAGACACATAAGTTAAGTGATGGCTGTTCACTGTATACTCAATTTCAACTATTAGAGTATGCAAAATCTCTTCTTTTGGGTTTTGTTGGTTAAGAATTACTTTTAAGGCACTTTTAACAGATTTGATCATTCATTTCCATATTCCCCCCATATGACTTGCTGCTATTGGATTCTTGAATCATTTTATATGACGAATACAGCAAAACTGTTGAATTCGGTTTGAATCTAGTTCTTTGATGGCTAGTTTCATTTCTGTTTCAGCTCCGCAGAGGTTTGATCCATTATCAGATTTCATTTCAAAGATTACTATACCAAAAACCAATTACTTGAAGTTTTACAGACAAAAACATTTGAAAAAGTGTATCCTCTTGAGAGTATTGCTGAAAAATATGGACACACCATACTGAGACTTCCCCCTTTCATGTTTTCAATCGCACTGTATTCACCAGATTCAGCCCCTTGCGACATTTTTTGTTCAGACAATTGAAGACACCCATGAAATGACGGCGTTTTGCGACTATTGAGACTATTGAAAATCGAATCGGAGAGAAAGCTTAAGAGCATACTAAAAAGTGCATTGCGGAACGTCTTCGATGATTGAAAAATGCTTGCACGAGTCTATTATATCTGCGGGGGCTACTTTGAAGAAGGCAAAATGGAAATTGATGAAATTATAAACATGTTTTGAGAAAAATAAAAATTCACCTTCGATTAGACAGTGTACGCTATCTTATAATGATTTCAATCATGGAATTGAATTTTATCTATTCTGGGTTGAAGTAAATCTCACAAAAACTGCTCCCCGTCATTTCAGATTCCCAAAGCTTCAGTTGACAAGTTTCCATCATTCATATTGGTGTTACGAGAAAAAGGTTAACAAAGTGAGCTCATTTAGATCTGCCAAAATGAAATCTCACATTTAATTGTCTCTGCCTATTCCAATCAGTTTTTTTTTTGCCGAATCCTGACCATCTTGGTACCTAGTATGAAGTCTGACAACTCTGACGCCATTTTCTTGCATTCTTCTGGATATTTCCAGACCTTTGTTTGAAGGTGGTTGACAATGTTTCGTGGTGTATTACATCAGTTCGGACTTCCATTGTCTAATATAATATAAATTAATTTGAAATCCCTGAAAAAATAAAAATAAAATAAAAAGATTAAACGAAAAAACAATTTTATCAAACACAAAAAACTGAAAATTACAAGGAATTAACATACAAGCTACAAACAAAAAAAAATTTTTATTTTAATTTTTTTATTTTTGTTTGTTTGTAGCTTGTATGTTAATTCCTTGTAATTTTCAGTTTTCTGTTTCAGTAAAATTGTTTTTTCGTTTATTCTTTTTATTTTTTAAGGGATTTCAAATCAATTTATATTATATTAGACACGAACTGAAGTACGAACTGATGTAATTTCCAGACCTGCCTTGATTTTGATACATCGATGCTCTCAGAGCAACTTGACAACCTGTAGGGATATTTTGCTCATTCAATTGTGACCATACGTCTCATTATTGCTGAACTGAATCACAAATATATTGTTGCTTTCATCTTTTCCTCAGAAACAAATCCAAGGGAAGAAAACGAAGATACGAATTTCAAATCAC
>WOGP01004713.1:0-13754 GCA_015342065.1 Leptinotarsa undecemlineata
GTATTTTTCGGCTTAACATCGGATATCTAGCAGTGAGGATGACAGTGTTCCATGTAAGTGAAATTTTACTTCTTGTGTTAGGAGTCACACGTTGAAAGGTAAGACCTCGTTAGTCCTTAGCTCGCACAAGTTTCTCAACTTCTGAGAGTTGTCGTTCGTATAAGGGCGACAGCTGATTAACGGAAAAACAGATTTTTAACAGATTTTTTTTTAATAAATTGATAGATGTAGCCGTTACTACGTGTTAGGAGATCATAAATGAAATGAGAAATGAAAATTTCTATGTTTTATACAACTCTTTATTGTAACTAACGTTACTGCAGTTTCGTCCTATATGGACATTTTCAAACTTACTTACACAATAAACTAACCTAGCAGTTTATTGTGTAAGTAAGTTTGAAAATGTCCATATATGACGAAACTGCAGTAACGTTAATTACAATTAAAAGTGGTATAAAACATAGATATTTTCATTTCCCATTTCAGATTTTTTTTTCTTCAATAAAAAATAGTGTAGAAATCCTGTGAGAGAATCTGATTCGATACCATCACGAATGTTCGGAATACAAACGGAATAGAATAAAGTGTTTTTCGTATAATTCAGAGTTCATATAAAAGTATTTGTTTCAAAAGTATTTCTCTTTCGTATTTATGTGAAAATAGCTGTTTCGAAATGATTTTGCCTTCAAGTTCGTGTATGAAAGTTACTTCTTTGCATGATCTACACCTCTTGGGATAGAGTCAAGTTTATTTAAAATGTTAATATTTTCGAAAATATTCCGAATTTGTATCAGGAATGAAGAAAATAGCATTCTCCAGAGCAGTCTTACATTAAACCGTGGTTGGCCATTTTTCATTTCAATTATGCAAAACAGCTCACTCGTATCGGTGATGGACGTTCATGGCCTGTAAATCTACGGTTTTGGATTGCAATTATCCTTCTCCGGCTTATATCGTATGCCTTGCTTCCTGCGTAGCTCATTCGAAGTTGGTTCACGTTTGGCGCGGTGCAGCTCGTATTAAACAGTCCCATTTTCTGTTTGTCTTTGGCAACGAACGGAGCAGAATTTTCTATTGGATTAGTCTTCAAGAACACATTAGCTACGTGTTTCATGTTGATCATATAACGGATGAGTTGTTCGATTTGAATGCGACTGGTTTCATTTCACTGTACCTTTTTCGTTGAAAACTACCTTGTGGTGGGCTATGGTTTTATATGATTCAGGTTCGGAAAAAAAAATAGTGAATTCGTCAATTAGAAAGGGAAACAAGAGGGTGGAAAAAAAAAGCGGTACAGAACATGTCAATTAAAAAGAGAAACAATACATGCTTGTTTGGAAATAACACGAATAATAAAAATCGCATTATCAATGTTGAAGACACTCTTGAATCTTCCTCCTCATTGCGAAAGTGATCAATTTAGACTGAAAAATTTACGAACAAGTGATCGCAGAAAACATAACACCAAAGTACACTTCCGACATAAATTTCACAATTGAGATCACAAACCATGAAATGCTGATATAATTCCAAAACATGCTTGACAGAAGCTACTCGCTTGGTCAATACACATCCTGACGAAAGGATGGGCTCAAAGGCCTCAAAGTAATATCTTTATCACAGACCGGCATATTGCTCTCAGGGCATAGATGAATCCAAGACTGAAATCGACACTACTCTGATAATGCCGTAATGAACTGAGAAAAACTAGTATACAGAAATAGATTGAGTCTGAACTGGGTGCCAGAGTATTTTAATTTATGGTATTAGACCAGATTGAGTAACATGATAATTAATATAAAGAGTACTTGTAAAATACACCCGTAAACATATAGGGGAAACTGTATATAGAAACAACCTGAAGAAAAAACTGCGGAATGCTTCAGCAAGGCAGAAATGGGCGCAAAATATTTGTGGGGTCACTCACTTCATACTGTCCATTTAGGAGACACCTGCATACAATAGGGTGGCACTACTGAGGTGCGGGCGAACCCGAGTCACTACATCACAAGCAATTTATTACCAACTTAAATTTTGGTCCGAACAATAAAACGAACCTGCAAAAAAGACCCTGTACAAAATGGTTCAGGTGTTATGAAAAAATGGGAGGAAGAACTCGCTAAGCACATGTGACTGCAGTGTTTTCCAGAGACTTGGAAGAAATGGACAAGTGCTGCTGTCAAGTAGCAATTGACCATTATATCTGACCGAATGAATATAATATCAATGTATTTTTCGATAACTGTCAAAACTTGCTGTTTTTTTTTCGTATAAATTCTAATCGTATAAATCGTATAAATTGACAGATGCAATTAGAATTCCTAATTTTTGGTAAATAGATAGATAGTAGATGGGAAAATATCGCATGACAATGAAACATATACAATTTTTATGGCAAGAAATATGACGAGGTCTTTAGTAAAAGTTGAGAAGTCATATCATTGAAATTGAAAAAACAGATAGGCGGAGAACTAATTTTCAGTTTTAATTCGAACAGAGACAGGCAATGAGGAGCAATGAACAAGTTGAAACGAGTGATTGACAAGCAAAAGAAGGTATGCAGCCTGGTCTCGGAGTTCTAGGACTGTCGTGTGAAGGAAGAACCTTACACTGTACAAGGTTTCCCATTCAAGCTAAAAAGGTTTTTTCGGAATTGATATTTCACGACCATCCTGAATAAAACCCCCTGAGGTGGCTATGAAAAAAAAAATGACAAATAAGGTCATACAACCCATACAAAGAGTAACATTTGAATACGTGACAACAGTTGTTCATCAAGCAAAAATACTACGAAAAATGAATAATTCATCTATTTTGAAGAAACCAAAAAATTATCCAACAGTGTATATAGTGACACGATTTGAAAAGCATTTCCTTCACTTTGTATCTGAATAACATACAGTTAGAATTAATAACGTTACTGGGGATGGCATTACAAGCGGAAACGATTGAATGTATTTAGGCTCAATAACAAAAATATAATAGGTATCATATTAGTACATGTTGAAAGTGAACACTCTCCCACCATATAAAAAACAAAATCATATACTTAATGTTTTTCGTAGAGTTAAAAATTTGTTATCAATAGCACTATGGTTTTCATATTCATGTTAATTCATGTGGTATCATTTTTGATATCGTTTACATGGTTTTTAGGGATTCGTTCAGGAAAATGAAGGTTTGTTGTTAAAGAGACTCTCGACTCTAGAACATACAGTGGTTTAATATTTTGCATTTAAAAAGTTAATGATTAATTTGTTAAGTCTAGACGAGATCATTGATACTGATCTGATGACTGATTTGTCTTGACACTTCCACGCCGGATATTTTCATAGAAAACTTCATATTACTTTCTTATTTTCCAGAGCTCAGAACTGTTATACAATTAACCTGTCCGTCTATCATAATGCAAAATTCCGCTATTACAGTCCGGTTGAAGTAAGATAACCTATAATAATGACGAATATTAATTTGTGGTGGCGACTTTTCACTTACCCGCTTATTTCAAATATAATTACCAATGAATCCTCCCTCGACAGCCTCTGAACTATAAAATAGTGATATACATTCGGTTGTCTTTCGCGATCGTAATTCATTACATGCGATTTTTATTAGAATATTGATCGAGTGACTCGGCCGCAATTAATCTCTCTAATTAGTTTTTCTCGCTCTGGCGACTTCAAACTCGGACGGAATTGATCGCATGCCGCCTGTCACTGACAACAATAAATGGCTCAGTTTTTTCCTTTCATTTGTACTGATATGTATTAGCAAACTAATGAGGCATTTTTCTTGCGTTTATTTTCTGAGCGCACAATGGCATGCGAGGAACAGTGAGTTACTGTTTTGTTAATTTTCTTGTTGAACGTATATGAGAATAATTCTACATGATGGATTAGTGAGTTACGGATATATTAGTTCATAGTGTTCCCATAAAAAATATGTCAAACGTGACACGCTATATATTTTCCTGATGTCTCAACATCTTATCTGAAAACCCTTGATTAGTACTTTATGTTGTACTCATGAGTCCGATAGGCGACTAATTACAGTATTAGTTGTTTTATGGAAGAAGTAACGCGACGTAGGAGCCGAGTCTGGAATATAAACTAGTACTGTAATAACACCTAAAGGACACATATCTTATGATAACACCTGTGCTGAAAAGTCCCGAGCCTAAGAAAGAAAGTTCGTTTTCTCATCGTCAACGTTATCTCCATTAAGAGTCACACAATCATTTCATTTCAATACTACTTTTGTAGAAAGATTTTGTAGACCTCAGTTTCGGCAATAACCCCTTCATTCAAGCGAAATTTCTTACCAGTGATCAATTTTTTAGGAGCCAATTTCACTGGGAGCCAAATTTGGCGAATATGGCATATGTGGGAGTAATTCGAAGCCCATTTCATGAAATTCTGCCATTGTTTCCATTGGTTTGCGACATTGTGCATTGTCTTGTTGAAGCACCACTTTCGTTTTATTTTCCACAATTTCGGCCTTCAAACTCTCCAATAACGCTAAATAATATTCACTGTTGAGGGTATTTCCTTTCTCAAGATAGTCGATGAGTATCACACCACGGACGTCCAGCCAATTATTGTGCTTTCGGACGAGGTTCATCAGTTGCTCTCCAAGTCAGATGACGATCGTTTTGATTTCCAAGTGAAGTGATCCATGTTTCATCCATTGTCAGATACCGACGCAAAAATTCCGGTTTGTTATGTTTGAACATAACATATCAAACCAGATCATCAAAATGTCCTTGTTTTTGGTCAGCAGCGAGTTCGCGCGGTATCCACTTTGAAGAGAGTTCTCTCATAGTCAAATGCTCAAGCAATATAAAGCCAACACGTTCTTTAGATATCTTAACAATGCCAGCTGACTCACGTAATTTCACTTTTCGATCATTCGGAAGGTTTTTGTGGATTTTTTATGTTCTCTGGTCTGCCTCATGTCTAACAGGCCTTCTTTACAGATCACTGTTATTTGAATCATCATATGCAAAGACTCGGACTGTCGGGAGACAGTGTGTGTTTGGAAAATGATGAAACAGCAGAGCATATACTGTGTGCCTGCCCGGCTGGGGACCACATCAGGATCTCAGAGTTCGGCGGATCCGTACTCTTACCATCTGACCTGAAATACCACTCACCATACAAACTAATCGGCTTCGTTAAGAAACTGGGTTTAGTTGGCCGGGTGTGAATAGTTGTGAACCACAATAAACCCTTGCGAGTTGCGGTGGAGAGTCGAATAGACCCAATCACTTTGGACCTAACCTAACCTAACCTACTGCCTCATTTGGAAGTTCACTGAGTTCTGCATCAACGTTTAAATGTTGTTTCTGATGGAACGAAGTTCTCATAACGCTCTCTCAAGTCATTGTTTCGCTTGAACGGTATTTATCAAGAAGCAGTGTAAAATTAAAACACGACATTGTTTTTTATCCATTGGTTTGAAAAAATAAAAGTAGTGGCACTTTTAGCACAATAACTCACAAACTTGTGAGTAGAATATCATGAAATCACAAAAGCTTATTTTAAAGGTTAGTACTAACTGAAAAAGCGGTAAATGTAATGAGACTAGTGCCATCTATGCCCTAAACTTTTCAGGCCATGTAGTATCTTATTTCATTATGTCTTGATAATTATTTTATGGATGAATTGAATTACAAACTTCATTTGGCAGTTTGAAATTCCAGCATCAGTTTTAGTTGGGCAAAGTATATAAAAAATTATAATGAGGAGTCTAGTCTATACTCATAGATGTACATTCGTATTCACAGTATTCTGTTTTGTATAGTTGAGGAGGGAAATAATAACAGAGTCCATATAGATTAGGTTTCATTTCATATTCGTTGCATTCATTCTACAATTTTTCAGTCATTTCGATTTGACGTGAGACCATTTCTTTTTATTATTGTTGATTTTGCGGTGTTTGTTTTACATCCCCAAATAACATTCAGGAGACCTCCGGATACGCTTCTGGTTTGGGGTTTTCCTTTTGTCCGCGATAATGGGTCCGATATGTCCCTGTTCATCCACGATGAGGGATGTATATTATTTATTATTTAGCGATGTGGCGATTCGTGTCAGTCGGGTGTTCGAATTGATATCTAGTCGATTTAGATAATGTCGATTCCGGAATATAGTGAAAGTTCTTTGGGGCTATTGTGTTACGCTGCCAGCAGAAGATATATAGGCAAAATTATCTCTGGAATAGTTATTGAAGTGAGGGTAGATAACAAATTTCGATTTTTCCAGACGCTGCTTTCGTGTCGGATGAAAATTCTGTATGAAAAATGGAATAGTTTCTTTCTTATCGATTTACGAACGTTACTATCGTTTTTTTACAAAATATTACGGTTATACTGTATTTGACGAACTATCAATCAATCAGAATGATTTTTCAAATCATACTTTGAAATATATTCTCGTTGAGAAAAACCTCTAAATGTTTAAAATCGGGGCGATTTCGAAGTGAAAAACTAATTTCCGAACCAAAAAAAGTCAGATCTGAAAAAATCTAAGACCTATATTACTTTTCTTTCTGTCTATCTTGAGACAAATTTTATTAGATTATTTTTTGTTCAGGATTCATTAAATTTTTCAGTTCGTGGAAAACCTCAAAAGGTTCAGTAATTACAATACTTTGCATAAATTATAAAAAAATCATTCTCTGCCACATTATATATTTCTTTCAGTTTTTATCGTCTTTGTGTGCTTTAATTCGAATAATAGTAATTCTCGATCTTCTTAAAAAAATCATTAGATGTTGCCTATCCCAAAAATTTTCAGCCATGTCCGTCAGACCATTCTTCAAATATCATTTCAGAAGTAAATACCGAGAATGAATGGCCAAACTTTTCTGAACATTGTTATTCTAAACTACAACTTAGAATTAAGGTTATCTACTGTAAAAACCTCCTGTATGTCTCTCATTAAAATTTTTTATGTATGTGTTAGTGATAAAAAAACAACATTTCAGAGCATTTAATATTCTTGCTCTTCACCTGAGAGAAACATTTGCCTGAAACTGTGGTAATAATTGAACCCAATAAAATTACTGACTCAGGATTTGAATATATTTTCAACCGTTTGACTAGGCTCCAGTTACATTTTGTTGGTGAAAATCCATGTAAAAAAACCATGTTAACAAGCCACTCTGCATAATATTCAACTTATGTGTATCTGTTTTCCTAAAACGAACATCAAACGTTTATCTGTGCCAATAGTTGTGAATTTTATTTCTGTATTGTCTAATCAAATCCAAACTGGTCCATAAGGGCCCATAAATATGATCTGCATAATTGAACACAGAGATTATCAGTGGTTTGCATGATATTTTCTCTGCATTGAAAGTGAAAATTTTGCAGCTCTTATAATAATTTCCAAAGAATAATAAGCATGTTGGAATAGTGAATCGACATGTTTCTTAAAGCGCAACTCTAAGTCTACTGAAATGCCTGTATTTTTTGCCTTGTTAACCAAAATTAAATGTTTACCGTTTATATTGATATCAATGTTTGAAGCCGCTGCTAGTTAATTTTTGCGATATGATAGCAGACAGTGGCCGGAAGCGACATTTGAAAACATTGTAGATATTCATTTGCGCTCTAAGTTAACTGAAACGCTGTATTTTTTTTGGAAAATGAGGAATCAATTCATCATAAAAAAGGTCGAGAAACTTTTTATTCATCCTCATAACTGTTACTATTGTAATGATTTTTTCTAATGCATATTAGATTTGGTTATGATAAGTCGCTGGAACGGGAGTTCTAGACATAGATAGAAGACACAATAAAAATCGAAAATCATTTCCCCGCCCACAAAATAAAATATCTGAAGCTCTGTATGAAAGATTTTGTTTCATACTAGAATAAAGTGAAATAATGAGTGAATATTTCATGTCTAGTTGGTAATGAATATCTCTCATGTAATTTTACTGTTTGAAATGAAAATGACAAGAAATTCCAACCCACTCTGAGAAATTTCTATTTTGTTTCTCATGGTTTTTCGCATCCCAACGGATGCTCGTTATGGAAGTGAAGCTTTTCTGTCCCGTTGAAACCTAATGGATTTGTAATGGCGCTTGAATTACTTCCAACAAGATTCCAGCCAAGACTAGGTTTGTTCACTTCGACTTGGCAGGAATGGCTGAAATAATCAAACTACCCTCCATCCATAGAAATCAACGAAATGGGGATGTGCACCCGCCGGGCACATACAAACGTCTGCAACGAAATAGCGTCGTGACGTTGTCAGTCTTCGGCAGACACGGCGCTTCGCGATGCGACGTCTGTCACTGGCAGAACGCTATTAAACAATGTCTCTTGCGGAATAACAAAAAAATGAAACAAAACCTGAAAAATCTGTCTCGTTCCCGATGGCAAATGAAGGAGTCGCTGAAATGTGATATTGTCTTGAACTGAATGCATTATGTATGAGGAAAGGAAGTTGTCATAAGAAAATTTCAATTCGGCTCTCTTTATACGATTAAGTGTGCACTACAAAAGTAATTTATGTAGCTTTCAAGTTTATACATTCCATTTCAACTCTGTTCTTATTATGATGGCTAAGTGGAACTGAATAATTTCAAGAAATTGCAGGGTATTAAATTTTAATATGCTATCGCCACCACGACAAAGGATAACGCACCAAAGTTTTGTCTAAAAATCATTCCCCCATTCCAATGAGAACCATTCCGAGATTGATTTAACGAGATCTCCTTAACTATTTGTACTCCTTCAAAAATATTTCTTGAACGTATATAATATTTCTACAATAATATAATAAAGACGAATAAAAATGTCGTACGGGTACGGTATGCACAAATATTTCAATACGCTTCTAGATCGATGTCAGGGTGAAAGTGGTGATTTTTCTTGGAAAGTACATCGTTATCTAAAGAAACATAGTTCTCAAAAGGTATAGTTCGAAGTGTATTGAATAGTACCTCGAAGTGATAGGCAACGGTAGTTTATCACATATTTCTAATGAATGGAAGTAAAATCAAGCGATGTGAGACAGTTGTACCCTCCGGAAACATATTATCGATCATTGTTTAAAATATTGAGGCATTCCAAATATTCTTGAGTTGTTTTCCAATAAATCTTTGATATATTTCTCGGTTAATTTTTGATATATCTCATCAACAAAATGTTTAACTTCTCACCTAAGAAATTCCCGTCTAAAAAATTTTCATCTTTGAATTGATTTCCCCGAATCGACCACTTTTTGAGATATCTCACGTAAAAAACTTTCATCTTTAAATCGATTTCCCGAATAGAAAATTCTTATCTTTCAATCAATTTCCTCAAATCTCACCTGAGAAATTTACATCTTCTAGACGATTTAATAATAATAATGATGATAGTAATAATAATACGGCACTCTTACGGTATTGACGAGACAGCGGTGTTGTCCTACGCTCCGGGGGATATTGAATCCGTTGTGTGAAATGAGAAGTGCCGAATTTATTGGAAGTATTCATTCCCTACCCTCAGGCTCATACAAGCTAATAAGCCTGATATAGTCCTTCTCGACCACCAGAGCAAAACGATATTTGTCGTGGAGTTTTCAGCTCCTGGCAAGACAAATATCTTCAGAAAAGAGGAGGAATAACGAATAAAATATCATGATTTTCTCTTCGAACTCCGCAGACTCTATCCAGAACACTCTGTCAAGATGGTTGTTCTGATTAATGGAATCTCTTAAAAACCTGAACAACAACCCAGTCATAGTCGTCTGTCAAGCAGACAAAGGCAATGCCATGGTGTTTCTCAATACCACAGACTACATCGAGAAGATGTTGATATTACTCGACTCTCCAGAATACCAAATAACCCTTAGAGACCCAACCGTTTACCTTGAAAAGAATATCAAAGCACTAATCAACAACTCAAACATTCTCACTGAGAGGAAGAAACCTCTCGCTCCAAGAGAAAAATCTTCTCGTACACCCCGCTTGTATGGTCTTCCAAAAATACACAAACAAAACATCCCCTTTCGTCCCATCGTAAGCGCATTTGGTTCACCCACACACGCCTTTTCACATGAAGGACTCCGAGAGCAGAGCCATTGACACGTCTCATCTCAAACCCACGTGTTGACTTCGATATGTAAATGACGACTTCTATATATAGCTCCATGGGTCCGAAGAACTTCATGCAGTGCTGGACCATATCAACTCCTTACACCCCGACCTGTTAAAAATAATAACTCACTCCTTTTCCTTGACGTTCTCATCATAAAGTCCAATAACTCCTTCCCACACAAGATCTACCGAAAAACTACCTATACTAACCGCTACCTCAATGCTAAGTCCCATCATCATCCTGCCCAGCTAAATTCCGGTTTGAATTCCCTCATATATCGTTCTATAAGACTTACTGACAACCAAAACAGATCCAGGGAACTATACGAATTCAAAGCCGCCGTTCACCAAAACGCAAAGTCCACCCCACGAGTTACCCGAGGAACAGACCAACCAGACAAAAACTTTTCTCCCCTACATCCATGGAGTTACTGACTAAGTGAGCCAAATTCTGAAGAAATATAACGTAAAGGCAGTATTCACAGTCAACAACCAAATCTCCTCTATTTTAGGAACATCCAAGGACACGATACGCAATGACGCACAGTTGATATACGAAATGTACTATCTGTCCTAGAACTTACATCGGCCAAACCAATAAAAGAATTTCCAACAGATCCTATGAAAATAAACTAGCACTTCGCAAATCAGATCCAACATCATCTCTCTTCAAATACCACTAGGAAACAGGCCACAGAATAAACTTCGTAAACACCAAGACCATTGCTATGGAGAAAAATCTTCAGGCCAGGATAATTCGGGAAGCAATCGCAATTAAAAAACGTCCCAACTGCCTTAACAAGCAAGATTATTCGCAGAGATTACCACAAACATGGAGGTCATTGTTGTCACGCAAGATACCTGTTTGCGATTTTTCTAGAAATAAATGCTTGTAGAAAAATCCATGACGATGTAATTTTTTGACGATATTCATATGAACCCTTTTTTCCGATGTATTTGTCTGAATTACTTATCTAGTTCATTTACTTTCATTAACGTGTTGGGAATCACACGTTAAGAAATAAGATCTCGTTTGTCCGTAGCTCGCACAAGTTCGACTTTTGAGAGTTGTCGTTTGTAGGGAGGCGACAGCTCGTTAACAGAAAAACTGATTTTAACTGATAGATCAACAGATTTAAATTAACGAAACGTATTTGGCGAAACGTTTGCCGGGAAAAAGTATTTTTCAGTTCTGATGATTATCAAAGATAATTTATTCAGATTCATCATACCAAAGAAGAATGGATGAATCTCATACAATTGACAGCGCCCCCTACATTTGACAAAACAAAGACGAAATCCTAAGTTTGAAACAAAATACCTCCAATTCGTGAAATAATTAATCGAAATTCAACATCTTGAACAAACTGAGGCGACATTCCTCTGCTTGAACTATACGAACAAAGTTCCCCTAGTCCACTAGGAATACACGAAACTGCTTCATAAAGTACAACTGCGGCCAATTCACAATTTGATTCAACAGCAGACATTGCAGGAAAGTCCTGGAAAGCAAATCGAGCATTCGAGAATTCTATTCGAGCCCATATAAGTGGGTGAGTATTAATTTCTCCCAATGGAGAGTAATAGGGATATGGTGAGAATTTATTGATATTAGATTTTGGCAATTCTGTTTTTATTAACGGATTGTGTTGATATTTTATGAAATTCATTTCACCATTCCGTGAAATATTCATCAAAAGCGGCCGTTTCAGAGCTGTCTCCAAAACATACAATTACATGAAGGTTGAACCTTAATCGAGATTTTTGTATTCTGTTTGATCCACATTTTCGCAAATGGAATTCAGTATTGACTTAAGGAAATTAAAACATGCCTGAAATGAATCGAACTTTTTAATTAGTTTGCCAGGAGGTAATTAACAAAATACCAATAAAAAATTCTTTTTCCTGATTTTTTTTGTTGAATGTTAAACTGGAAAGTTCACCATTTCTGTCTCCATCTCGACAAATGTTTCTCCGTGGAGCGAAACAATTTTTTCAGGCGAAAATTAACAAGTAGTGAAAAATGAGAAAGAGAAGATACTGTCTTTGAATAATTTCAAGATATACCTAAATTGTTTCCTACTAGTACAGTATATACATTTTCACTTTGGTATTCGTCTGAAAGATCATTATGTGTGAACATAAATATGTGTGGGACGGTTGACGGTGGGACTGAGTTAACGTGGGTGGTTTGCTCCAATCACTGAATCGACCTGTGTGAACCGGTGGTTCAAACCGCAAGGCCGGACGATCGATGTTTACTCTCTATCATTCAACCCGTGTTGGGAATCGCACATTAAAACGTAAGACCTTGTTAGTCCTTAGCTTGCACAAGTTTAGATTTTTGAGAGTTGTCGTTCGTAAGGGTGCGACGGCTGGTTAACGGAAAAACAGATTTTGACCAATGAAACGGGTTATGTTGGCTTTGAGGACCGATGTGGTTTGTGGCTTATTCGCATACACCTACGACTTGAGAAAACTCCACAAGAAAAATTGGCGGTTCTATTATATTAGATTCATTTCCAATTTACTACTCAATCAACCTGAAATTTCCAACACCTCAAACATTCCTAATTCACCTCCATGGACCTTTCCAAACATTAAAATTGAAAAAGGACTCGTACAATTGGAGAAAACTCCAACTATACTCTAATTCTCGCAACTTCTCAACAACTATTGTAGCAATTCGAAGACTGTACCGAAATATTCATAGACGCATCCAAATCAGAAAAAGGAGTAGGGGCAGAAGTGTCAAACATATTTTATCTGAGTGCGTATCATACTACACCGAGAAATTTGAGTTCGACGTCCCCCCTTTAATTGAAGCAGCGTTATGACAAAATTGCATATATGAAAAACTAATTGCCCTTCTAAGACATATGAAGCTGCTACACCATATATGAAAATTTATTGTGAGAAATTAATACTTTTATAAAATTTGAATTGTCGCTAATAAGCCTCGAGGTTGATGCGAAATTAAATAAATTTACATTTATTTAATGTCGCATCAACCGTCGCGTGTCGCATTTTATTTACATAAAAAAAATTTCAACGGAGTCAAATTGCACGATCTCGGTGACAGGTTCACATCACCTCAATGTGAGATGGTCATGCCCTCAAATTACTGGTGCAGAATATCAAATGTGGCATAAGCTGTGTAGTGCCGTCCTGTTGAAATCACGTATCGTTGGTGTCCAGATCCTCTAATCCAAGTCAAAACAAGTTGATATTTATCGACCTAAAGTGCTCGCCGATAACAGTGATGGACTGGCAAACGGCGTTCTTAAGGAAAAATGGACACAAACGCCGCCAGCGCAGTTTTTTGGGATGCATTGGACGTTCATAGACCTCATGTGGATTGGTATGTTTCCACATTCGACAACTTCGTTTGTTCACATACACATTTATCCAGAAATGGACCTTAACATTGAAGATGATTTTTCGATGAGAATAAGGATCAGTTGCCAACTACCCCAGAGCTCATTCAGCAAAAACACGTTGTTGTCTATGGTCGTTTACCTTCAGTTCCTGGGTAAGTTGAATTTTGTATGGGTACAGGCCCAAGTTGCGTTGCAAAATTTGCTAAGCTGTGGTCTGCAAACGCCAAGTTTCCGTGAGCGATGCGAAATCGATTGCCTCGAATTCTCCTCCATATTCTC
>WOGP01004714.1:0-13751 GCA_015342065.1 Leptinotarsa undecemlineata
TGATCTCTGAGCGTGTATTGAATCCTGCCCTTTGATAGAACCTGTACTGCTTATTATTCTATCAATAAAAACCATTATTATTATTATTATTATTAAATCCTGAGTTAAAAAACATCCATCGTACAGTTTCCAATGTCAAATTAGTAAAGGTAAAACTCTTCATAAGAAATTATGTTCAATAGGATTGAATACATTCTCTCTACCAAGTTGAAAGTTGATATCTTCAAATACATTTTTGTTTAATTTCTACTGAGATTTTTATTTGTTACGACGCAATACAACATACAAATACTTTGAAATAAAAATGGTCAGTGTCATTTATTTAGGTAGGTTGATTAATCCTGTACCTTCAATAATGTTACCAAAATCATCAATACCTTATCTGAGATACCAAGACAATAGTTATGTAACTTTCATCAGATATCAAAATTATTGATTATCGATGGATCCTAAACTAGTTGTCAAAATTCACAAATTCAATTTCAATAACAAATTTTAGTTCAACATATACAGAAAAATCACTTTTAAGGATTGTACAATTCTCGTAAATCTTTTCAGTCTATTATCACATAAATTATCTGCATTCAGAGCAATGTTACATAAAACATCTATGATTCATTCATCAGAGAAGGTTTTTCAAGAAAAAATGAAGATCATAAAGCAGATCGCTTCTAATGACCATATTCCTTCGGAAGAGGGAGCTATTAGGAGCAGATAGTTGTTGGTTCACAGATGGATCAAAAACATCGATTCTGATGCAGGTGTTTTCAGTCGCAGACCCAGGACAGAGATATCAACCTGCTTATAGTAACCTATGAGACTGTATTTCAACCAATAATTCACGCTATTGAATTGTATGTGGAGAGATTGGAAGAATCCAACCTCATTCACAAGTCAATAAAATATTTTCGGACAGTCGGGTTAGGAATCACATGTTTAAAGGTAAGACCTCGTTAGTCCTTAGCTCGCACAAGTTTCTCAACTTCTGAGAGTTGTCGTACGTATGTGGCGATAGCTAATTAACAATAAAACAGCTTTGGAAGCTCTTGTATCCTACCGAGCAACGTCTAAATTGAAAGCAAATTGCCAAAATCGATTCTCACCGATAGGAAGACTTGACATATGGCCTCTGTTCTGGATTCCCACCCATACCGGCCTGGAAGACAATGAGGCTGCTGACTCCTTTGCAAAGGAGGGTGCTGCAAGCAGCTTCATCGGACCAGAACCTGTCATTGGCATCACTTTAGGCTTTGCCAAACAAAGATTGAACACCTGGATGGCAAGAATATTTATGGACTTCTGGCAGAATCTTTCTGGATTGGCTAACTCCAAGGCGTTTATTCATCCTTCAAAGCTTGATACCAAACAGTCTTTAGACTACAGTAGGGATGAACTACGATGTTTAACAGGCCTTCTTACGGGTCATTGTCATTAGATATAACATTAGCAGAGACTCGGACTGGCGGAAGACAGAGTGTGTCGCTTCTGTTTGGAAAATGATGAAACAGGAGAGCACACACTTTGTGCCTGCCCTGCTGGCGACCAAATCAGGTTTTAAGGGTTTGGCAGAGCCGTACTCTCACCATCTGACCTGAAAGACCACTCACCAAACAAACTAATCGGCTTCGTTAGAAAGCTAGGTTCATTTGGTCAAGTGTGAATAGACGTCAGCCACAATGAACCTTTGCGGGTTGTGGTGCAGTGTGAAAAACATACACTCACTTTGGACCTAACCTAACATAATAACCGTATTTCAGTCAACTCAATTAAGAAAATAATCTTCACTAAATACCAAAAAATAATCATGAATGAATTATATCTGAATCATGATGAACCTAAAGAAGCTGAGACATATGCTAGCTATTCGTGAAAAAAATATGTAAAACATGTTATTCAACGCAAAACCCCAAAAGTGAAAAAATCAGATATATATAGACAAGAATGAGATGACAGTTTAGCAGCTCATGCAAGCCAGACAGGCGAAAATCTCAAAATATGGTACCATGAGCATATTTTAACAGCACAAGGAACAAATCACACAATGATGAAAACATGAAAATTCGCCACACGTGCAGTAAAGGAATGGAGACGAATTTGTTGGCATGTGATGGTATTTGCAGCATACCATAAGTAGTATTTTTGGATCAATACTCAATAAATTTGTTATTTTATGTAAGTTAAATGATTATTTTTTTGGTATCTCAAATAAGGTATTGATGATTGAGGTAACATTTTTATTATTTCATGTTCAGGTTTAATTAACCTATCTTAATGACACTGACTATATTATTGAATATTCAAGGATTTGTTTGTCAAACTGCGTCACTTTACTTGAGAATGAGGACAAATGAATATTTCAGTAGAAACTGGACAAAAGCTATTTTCTTTAAATTATATTCGATATATATTTCCAGAAAATGAATAGGCCTACAATTGAACAAGTCAAACATATTTTTCACAATTCCAAAATCATACATTACATCTTTCTTGTTAACACCACTTTTTTATCTAATTACCCTGTCCTATAAACAGAATCAGAACTGTAACTCGAAACAACAAGGTAGAACCTTATCACTTCTGTGAAACCCACGATAAAAGCGAAAAGGGAAACGACTCAAAATATTTATAATGGACTTGGCGGTTTGCTTATCAGAAAACAGTGCGCCACCGGAGACTGTTGTGCAAAACTTTTGGTTATCGCCTTTTGTCGTCAAATAAGTGCGTGATCTGTAATGGATTCCGAAAAAAAAACCATTCACGAAAATGGATTCGATAATGGTTCTCTCGAAATTTGCCCAACGGTACCTGTACCCGAATTTACACAACGAGGTAGGTATGGATTAGAATGTTTTGAAAGATGATGAACTAGCTGAATAGTTGTTTATTGAATGATTAGTATAGAAAGTTACAAATATTGAAGTTATATACTTGGTTTTTCAATTTGTTTTCCCCTAAGAAGAAAAGACTTTGAATATTTAACTTAGCAAAAAAAAAAAACTCGACTTGTATCAGAATATAATATTTGTATGATCTAGGTATATAGTTTCTTGGAAAATTTTCAGTAAAAACTCTAATATATTGTGTGAAAAAGCCAAATGAATTACATTCATTATTTCGGTTACGGTACATAATTTAACAAAATCCGGAAACACATCAAATGTAAATTATAATTTAACATTCTTCAACGTTAAAATAACACCCCTTCCTTCAACCCCCTTCGAATGACAGGTACAACCCCAATTTTTTTTAAAGGGAAGTATAGGTTTCTGATATATCGTTTGAAAGATCTCTTCATTCTCTATCAAAAATGTTATCGCGTTCACGTTTAATGCAAAAATTAAGATAAAATAAATTTAATCATGTGGCTACCGAAATTCGATAAAATACACTCAAAAACTAACATGTAATGACAAACATAATGAAATGTAGGATACGAAAAAAACTGTGGATGTCTTGGCAACATTCTAATCTCAAATAAAACTGTCTTTCAACATTACTCAACATATCATGCCTGACCGAAATAATTGCAAGCGTTATTCGTTCTTTCAAGTCATTCAAATCTGAAGATTCAGTTTTGTACACATTGCTCTTTACATATCTCCATGAAAGGAATTCTAATGATGAAAGATCAGGTGATCGCGCTGGCCATTCAATCGATCCTCGCCTCCCTATCCACCGATTGGGAAATATTGTATCGAGGTATTGCCGGACATTAACTTGGTAATGTGGTGGTGTTCCATCCTGCTGAAATCATATTAACTGGAACTTTAGGGTTTCCTGGATCAGGATATAAATTTGATAAACTCATTATGACATCATTTTATCGCCATTCAAGTTGCCCTCGATGAAAAAGGGACCAATGATATGGTTTCCTACAATCCCTGCCCAAACATTTACCTTTTGAGGGTATTGCGTGTGTTCTTCAATCATCCAGTCAGGATTTTCCGTTGACCAGTAGCGACAATTTTGACAATTAGCATGACCGTTGAGAGACAAAGTAGACTCATCAGAAAACATAACGTCTTTTAATTGAATGATATTGTTATCCAACATCTCCATCATTTGCTCACAAAAATAATTTCTTTCATCATAATCGTCTTCCATGAGCTCCTTAGTAGATATCATGCTATAGGGATGTATTTTATTTTCTTTTATTATATTTACTATCGATGTATGGCTAACATTGAATGTAGTGGATGCCTGGCTACTCGATGTGTGTGGGTTTTCCTCAAACTCAAACATCACATATAATTCAAGTTCATCACTCATTGCATTGACAGCTGCTTTTTTTATTTGCCCCAAATGACCAAGCTTGCGAAACTGCTCCTAAATTTTGTTCTTCGAGATACGAGCGATAAATTACGAAATTTCTCATGAAATAGGCGAGCTACATCCTGTTGTGTTCGGGTTTTATCTCCGTAAAACTGTTGTTTTATGTATTTTCGTTAATCTAACCATTTTCCAGACTTGAAATTAACGAACTATATACTTAAATCAAATTACTGACAACTAATGATGTAATATACAAAACAAAATGACAAGGCGTTTTAAACTAACATTGCCACGGAAATTATTTACAGTTTTACAAAGAATGTCATCTGAAAAGAACATTATTATGATTCTTGCTTACTTTCTTATTATCAATATCTCGACATGAATTAAGTTTTGAGTACCTTGCAGTAAGTGTTGAGAATATTTTATCGAATTTCTGTAACCATATGATTTTAATTTATTTAATTTCAATTGTTGCAATAAACTTGAAAGCTAAAACAATTTCGAATAGAGAATGAAGGGTCCTTCCAAACGATATATCACAAGAATATACTCCCCATTTAAAAAATAAGGGGTTGTACCTGTCATTAGACGGGGGTTGAAGGTAGGGGTAGCATTTTTCCGTTGAAGTATATCAAACTATAATTGAAATTTAACATGTTTTAGGATTTTTTAAAAATAGGCACCGTAATCAAAATAATGAATTTATACCATTTAACTTTTCCACACTTTATATTCCTTGAAAGACATTTTTGGAGGACTCTATATTTCTTACTGTTTTTTAAAAAAACGTTGTTTTTAGAAACGTTGACCACTAAAGAAAAATAGGTATGAATATTTAATTTTTCAATTGATTTTCTCCATATTTCGATTTGTGGTCAAAGTTTATGAATACAAGTAACTAACTGATCGGACTCTTCAGTGGTTAATATTACGTAGTAACTTTTTGGAGTTAGCATTTCAGTTTGTCCTTTATCACACTTTAGTAGATTCTC
Organism: Leptinotarsa undecemlineata; assembly: GCA_015342065.1. Classification (NCBI taxonomy): domain Eukaryota; kingdom Metazoa; phylum Arthropoda; class Insecta; order Coleoptera; family Chrysomelidae; genus Leptinotarsa; species Leptinotarsa undecemlineata. Next base: position 5,268 of record WOGP01004714.1, read on the forward strand.
TACCGTTTTATTTCTCTTCATTTTTCAGATTGTGAAACGTTATTTTTCAATGAAAACAGAAAGAAGTGTAATATATTTTAATAGAAAATTTGAAATGCATATAAAGGGTTTGGGAAAGAGCTTTTGTGCTTTATATTTCTCTATTATACAAAAAATATGGGAAATTTGATAAGGGAAAAAATAATTGAGTTTTCAATATTTGTTGTGTGAAAATGAAGGGAAAGAAAGCCCAACAGTGTTTTCCGAAAAACTAACGAACTCCAAAAAAATATACCTTGTTTTAACCCAATGGGGGTATTTGTCTCATTCTCATCAATCAATAATTCAAATTCCACGGTTAAGATCAAAGTAGCCATTCATTTTTTGAAATACTATTTATGACTTATGTCGTGCATCTAGTTATCTAGTAGATATTGTCTAATAAATAATTATTTCGAAAGGTAGAATGTGTGAAATATATGTGAAATCAAACGAATATTTTCATATGAAACGCTGTTTTTATTTCGAGCGAAAAAGCTTGTTTTGTGGATAGATTTTCATATAATATGTTCATACATTCATAACGTTATGTGATGTTCACCATGAATATCTCCTCGATAAAGTGAAAGGTAGTGATTTCTGTGCAATTCAGTGTTCATGTTCATGTACAAATACTTTCCTTATAACTCATGATCGTCAAAATAAATTAGATTTATCATAGAAAATTGTTCATTTCCAAAAGCAAAAACTTGTTTTTAATATAATTACCAACCGAAATATATTTTTGAGATATCCTTTTTCTTTAAGAACACCCCTTTGACTTTCTATTTCTCAACTGATACATAAATAGATGGAACTTTCGACAAAAGTGAGAAGAAAAGAACCACAACAAAATCTCTCGAACCGACATATACGTGTTATATCTCACTTTGTAGATATAAAAACACATAATATACATTTGTTTGAAGGTGGTTGACAATGTTTCGTGGTGTATTTCATCAGTTCGGACTTCCATTGTCAAATATAATATAAATTGATTTGAAATCCCTGGAAATAAATTCAAAAGATAAACCGAAAATAACAACTTTATTAAATGGAAAACTGATATTGAAAAGAACTAACAAGCAACAACCAAAAAAATAAAAAAATTAAATAATAAAGGCTGAAAATTAAAAAGTTAAAAATATTATTAACGAAAAAAATGAAAAATTAAAATAAAAAGATTTCAAACCAAGTTACGTCACGACGTTTCGATTGTTATTATCCACAATCTTTGTAATTTCAGTGTTTTGTTAAAAAAAATATTATTTTCGGTTAACCTTTTCATTTTTTTTCAGGGATTTCAAATCATTGTATATTATTATTAGACAATGGAAGACCGAACTGGTGATATATACATAATATACTTGTTGAACATGGAAGTTTCCTTCAGTAACAAAATGAAAGGAGAAGAAAAACTATCCGAAACACTGATAATGCTTCTCATTTACCAGTTTCTTCATCACACACATTCAATGAAATGAAATAGATATCATCATCAAGAATATGATTACGGATATTTTATACTGTCAAAAACCTATTTATTCGAAGAAAATGCAAGATATCATTCATACTACTTATTGATCTGATCTGATCATTTTGATTTCAACCACAGAAATTATATTTATGACTATGGCTCAGGCGAAGCTCTCTGGCTTACAGAGATAGGCCTGTCCAGCCATCAGTACCATACCGTCAGCGGCCTTTGATATCCTTCTGGATCTACCTCCTTTCCACACTTTTCTGGAGACTAGATGAAATGCATATAGACTTGTACACAGCGCCAATTGCACAAATCGATTCAATGTAGAGTACACTAGACTGCTAGTTGACACTGAACGTCACAGCATTCTGGGAAAAAATGTCCCTGGTCTGGATTCCTGGTCATACTGGACTGGAAGGCAATAGGGCTGCTGAGTCTCTTGCAACGAAAGGTGCTGCAAGCAGCTTAATCGGGCCAGAACCTGTCATTGACATCACTTTAGGTTTCGCCGAGTACATATTGAAGACCTGGATGGCAAGAAAATTTAAATAATTATGGCAAAATCTTCCAGGATTGACTCATTCCAAGGTGCTCATATTCCCTTCGAAGTTATGAACCAAACAGTTGTTGGAGCATAGTAGGGATGAAATACGATATCTAACAGGTCTCCTCATAGGCCACTGTTGTCTGAATCATCGAATGGAGAGACTCACACCGTCGAAAGACAGTGTATGTCGCCTCTGTTTGGAAAAAGATGAAACAGCAGAGTATATACTTCGTGCCTGCTCACTGTGGACCGAATCAGGTTTTCAGAGTTTGGCAGAGCCACGCTCTCACCATCTGACCTGAAAGATCACTTACCAAATAAAATATTCGGCTTTGTTAAGAAGCTGGGTTTATTTGATCGAGTTTCAATAGGTGTGATCCACAATAAACCTTTGTGAGTTGCAGTGGAGGATCGAATAGATCCACTTACCATTAACTCAATCTAATCTAATGTTTGTTACGATAGCTTCGATATTTTAGAAATATAAATTGAAGCCATTTATGTCATCAATGAATTACAATATTGAAAAAAGATAAATTCATGGATGTAGCCGTTACTACGTGGTAGGAGATCACAATGAAAAGAGAAATGAAAATTTCTATGTATTTACCACTTCCAATTGCAACTAACGTTACTGCAGAGTTTATTGTATAAGTTTGAAAATGTCCATATAGGATGAAACTGCAGTAACGTTAGTTACAATTAAAAGTGGTAAAAAACATAGAAATTTTCATTCCTCTTTTCATTATGAAATAAGATAGTTATATTTTAATTTTTTTCGAGATGACCCAACGAAAAAAATATTTTTGGAAGAGTTCATTTCTATACTTTTATACTGACAAAAGGAATACACGCGTCGAAAAGAGTATTGGAGTTCTGGTGTTTTCAAAAATTGGAAATAAACAATCGTTAGGAGATTCCCATATGATTTCTAACGTCTATCTATGATAAAAAATTTCAGATCATGGCTAAAATTCCGGAAAATATCTGTTTTAAGATTAGAAATTTGCTATTAGATTTGAAAGAATCAGTATATTTAACATTTTATACGAAACATTCTATGGAATATGTGAAAAATCAGATCTGGAAGTATCCAAAATGTGTTTTTACTTCACAAGTCAGGACGAAATTTTGATTACATTCATGTGATTTGAGTCGAATTTCGTGAAGTAGACTTATTGAATTTCATATTTGATCAATTCAGATGCCCTCGTTATCGATATATCAGGGGCGGAAATAACTGCGGGACTTTCAGTTGCAGCGCCTATTTGTAAACTACAGAATACATTTGCCAACTCATAATTATATCTCAAGTCAATGACCTGTTGAGAAAAGATTACAACATCAGTATTATCAGTAATGTATTCTGATTCTACACTCTTTTCAACACATACATTGTTTCAGACTCTCTATCCACTGAAACTTTGGCGGTAGAACATATCATAGAAAAATCCTCCTTCAGTGAGAACCACGTATCTAGAAGAAAATTGAATGGTGAGTACATTTCAAAAATGTATTGAACTGTATGATAAAATAGCTTTCACAATATTATACGAACCTACTGAATGTCCAACTGTTTAAAAGAGAAAGAGAGAGAAAGGGAAAGAGGTAACTAGTTTCATCATTCATATTTTGACGGCATTTTTCTTTATATTGTTTGAAATGAAGAGAATGAGACACATTATATATCTCTCCCAGTGTAATAATATATATCATTACGATGAACTATTGTTTGCCAAATTGATTTTGGGTATTTATATACGTAAATAACATTATGTAAAAATTTCAGTAATACTGAAGTATTCTGAATTTTTTTTCAAAAGTATCGTCTGACACAGTGTCAAAAAGTTTAAGTAAAACAAAATTTAAAAAAAAACCTTCTTGAAATTGATATTTCACCTGAACTGTTACGATGCGCATTGATAAACGCTAACACTACCGCCAACCAGATCGCCGGTATGATGTCCCGTAGAGTAAGAAAGATAGTATATCTAAAAACTGGCCTACCTGAAATTCTTGTTTTTTCGGCGTTGCTAGCTCTCATACCATATACCTACCCTAGGTACTGCTGAAGGTTCGCTTGCGTTATCTCTAACTGTGAAATTGGCTTTTATATTACTAACACAAATTACACTTATTTGCAGCCAATTTACGACTGTAATGCCATAGGTAGTTCTTTTTTAATTTTTGGTCCCTAAATGCGAATATGATAGTAAAAATTTCCTAACACGTGAAATTTTTGAGTTATGATGTTTTTCACAAAAATTTGATGAACACGATATTCCAAATTTGCTTTTCCCCAGAATTAAGGAAATTGTTTGAAATCTGGCAATACAGCGGCTCTGCCCTGTATTCGAATTTACTTTTGCTGTACATGAGACTTGTTACGCCGCTTCTCAAACTTCTGATACTCGAAGTTTCCAGAAAATACCAGAAATACGAAACCGCTTTGAAAGTAGCAAGTTGACAATCGGATCATCAATATTGGTTTAACGCGAATAGTGGTCAGTTAGTATTAGAGAAGCGAGATGAGCAAACACGTGAATATTAAGAGTATTATATCAATATTATCTTTGTGATTAAAATAAGTTGACTTTTGTAAACGCAGTATCACATATTTGAAGTCGACATACGTACAAAAATGTCCAAAGTACAGAAACGTGGCTGCGTCAATCCCACAGATAGTTTTTGCTATACATGCGGTCAGTTTACTCCTAAATCGCAGAAATAGCCAATTAATCAAATGACCAAAGTAGCTTACCATAAGTATTTTGGTTAAGTTGTTGGTGATCAAGATTGGGATTGGGCTCCTCACGTATGTAGCCAAACCTGTGCAGCAAATATAAGTAACAACAAAGTAATAACAAACGTGTTTGGTTTTTCAAGAAAGAGCAATCACAAAATTGTATATCCGGATATTCCTTCTGCAAGAAAGCTGGTTCTTCATGGAAAATATTTACCAGTTCCAACACCCTTGGCAAGTTGGGAGGGAGATTTGGAAAAGTATAATGACCAGGCAGGTTCCGATGATGTGTCAGAAAAAGACGGTCCTTAATCGAACAACCTGAATTGAAAGACCAGATTTTCAAACAGAAATCCAAATGGTGTAATGGAAAAATTGGGATTTGCATATAACCTAGACGAGCAAGAAATTAGAAAATTACGGAATACTTGTAAAAGAACTACTTGAAAACTACTGCAGAATGAGATGTCGCATGTCTCTCAAAATTCATTTCTTGCAGTACCATTTGAAATGTTTCCCAGAAAATGTGGGTGCTGTCAGTGAGTACAACGGGAAAGGTTCCACCAAGACATATTGATAATGGAGCAATGTTACCATGGCAGATGGGATGTAGCAATGATAGGGGATTTTATTATTGGTTCCTTATGAGGGAGAACGATGAAACATATTAAGAAAAGTCAATATTTGTGAAAATACTTCATTTGAATGTTTTTTCATGTCTATTGTAAATGAAGTCTTATTATCCTCAAAATATACTGTTTTCTTCTAGTTTTCGTTAAAATAAAAATAACTATAATTCAAAATCTTTACGCGATGGAGAATTTTTGATGTTGAAGTCGCAGTCGGGATGCTTTAAACTCTCATATATAGCCATTATAATATTAATCACCATTTTTTTTATTTGTTGGCTAGTGTTATTTTACAAAAAAATTGTGTCCTTGTAGTCTCCCAACAATTTGAATGAAATCTACTTGTCTGATGACAGTTTTGAAGTTAAGAATTATTTATATTGTGAAAGGCAAGTGAATCTCACGGAAATTGAATTGATTCCTATTTTCTCCTTTTTCCAAAATACAATATGTTTGAAGGTCGATATTTCTCTTAGAATTTGTGAAGTTCATTAACTGCCGTTACTGACATTTTTATGAATGAGGTCAGTGATTTCATTATCGTTCGCATGAAGTTCATACGCCGAAATCGAATCTCCTACACATCACTCATGCCTTTCGCCACTTGACGATGAAAGGTCTCTCATTATTTTGTTTACATTCAAACATAAAACCTTCTACGCTTTTCGATAGAATGTCTAGAAAATTTCATTCGGTCACCTCAGCTACCTGTCCTTCCCTGACCACTTCTGATGTTTACCCTGAACAGGAAATAGATACTTGACATTTCCATTACTCCTACCGAATTTCTGAATGAATGATAAGGATTCATGAAGCTGAGGAAGAACGGATAATGAATAGTTGAAATACACTAATCAGAAGGACGTTCTTCAAAGAGAATTTAGGATTTGCAAAAGAATGCATTTCGAATAAAAACTTTTTGAATGAAACTGACATTATTGTAATACATTCTTAGTACACTTTCTGGAAGTTAATTGAATTTTTATATCAGATATTGATCTGAATTGATTTGATTCAATTGATTGAGTTGATTTCTCATAATTTACATCAAATTTTTTGTTCATTGACGTTTGGGTATAAAATAGCCTATACTGTTCACCATTTTCTCATTCAATATCCAATATAATTTTAATGCTGAAACTTGGTTCTCATGGTTGCACCGATATAGGTACAGGGTGTTACATAAGTAGGTACGTTGGAATATTCAAGTGACGTATTCCTAAGACAATTGTAATGAAAGTCTATATGAATTTGTATCCGGAATACTTTATTTTGGAGATACAGGGTAGTGAAATTGTTCGATTTTCAAAAATAACTTTTCGAAAAATAAGTTATCTGTCCAAAATTTGGTACATGGGGTTTTTCGACTTAGAAATCATAGTTTCGTATCAACTTTCATGTAAATTCTAGAGGGCGCTGCGTACGTGGTCATTATTTATTATAAAATTGACTTTCTATGAAAAAACCTAATTTCCACAGCTTTTTCAACTAAAAAAGATACACTTTCTTAACAACGTTGGAGGTGATGGTTTTCAAAATATTTACAATTTTCTTTATTGATGCATATTACTTAGCTCCTAAGGCTGTAATTGAACAACTTTTTTCTATGAAATGAGAAATCATGGTTTCCTACATCGAAAAACTCCGGTTACCAAATCTTGTGCAAAAATTATTTTTTGCAAAATATATTTTTCAAAAACAAACAAGAAAATTCAATTTCATCAGTTCGGACTTCCATTGTCTAATATAATATAAATTGATTTGGAATCCCTGAAAAAAAAAATTAAAAAGATAAACCAAAAATAACAATTTTAGTGAACAAAAAACTGAAATTACGAAAAAATAACATACAATCAACAACCAAAATAATAGAAATTGAAATATTAATGAAAGCAGAAAATAAAAAATAAAAAATATTATTAACAAAAAATATGAAAAATTAAAATTAAAAGATTCCAAACCAAGTTACGTCACGACGTTTGGATTGTTAGTATCCACAATCGTCTTCGGGTGATAACAGTTGTTACCGCATTTATGTTACACCCTGTATATGAAATTGCAATTGGTATTTTGCATGATGGATCTTTGAGCTTTTTGGTGTTCTTGCTCCTTGTTTCCGAAATCAAAAAATTTGTCATGTGAAAAGTGGCTAAAAGTGTGGATTACACATGTATTATTCATGCTACTTTATGGAGATGATATAATAAATCGTTAGGGATCGATAATTGAATTGAGAAGGCTTGAAGAGTATACATACAAGTGTTTCATACATTCAAATAACCTCGAATGCATTACTTTCTCAACAATTTTGGAATGAACCGGCAAAACTCAAATATTTCTGTAATTGACTATTCGATCCTATTTCCTGTTTGAATGTGGGTTTCACTTCGGTAATTTTAATTTGGTCAGCTACCATGCCAGTGAGGAAAAAATTAACTCATTAAGAGTGCTAATTCTAATTTCACATCTTTGATAATTTTCATATTTATATGGCCAAATTCAATAACATTTCTTAAATGCAGTTGATCTCCTCAGAATTAGGGACTCTCAAACAACTCGGTCATCTTCTCTCCTTGGTTCTGATCCTATATATGGAAGAAATATAGCTTAACAAACTGAAAAACACTCTTTTAAAGAACATCGAACTAAAGAGTTAAAAATAATTTTTTTAGAAATAAGTTGAAAACAATAGCGAACGAAAAATGTGAATTAATGTGAAAACATTGACGGGTGCTTGATATACAAAAAATGTGCCACAAAGCGCCCACGCTATTTTCACAATAATACTAGTATTTTTCGTTAGTTATTCTTTGAAGCTCTTTCAAAAAAAAAATGTTTTCAACTTTTTAGTACGATGTTCTTTGAAAGCGTATTTTTCAGTTTTTTAAACTATATTTATTTTATTTGAATTGAAGGGGTTATATTTTTAGGAGTGATTAATTTTTGGGAAAGAAAGTTTTTGGCTTTCTACTACTCCATCTTGATACAAAATAAAAAAGGATAAGGGAATCTTCCAAAGAAAGGAAGGAAGTAATCAATTTGCAAATAAGTAACTCTATACATG
>WOGP01004715.1:0-13751 GCA_015342065.1 Leptinotarsa undecemlineata
TTCGTCTGAACATCCGGAGTGCCAGCGATAGGATGGAGAAGGCCTATGACATCAAGGCGAATGCTGGAGAATTCGAAACCGGTGACCTAGTTTGGCTGTACAACCCTAAGCGACGCCGTGGTTTATCACCTCATCTACCGAATTCATAAGCCATCTCGAGGAAAGCCTAGGGTCGTCCATTTCAATAGATTGGCTACTAATGCAGGAAATCACGACCAAGTTCGCGCCCTCAGAGCATCAGAGGATGGAATGACGTTCCAGAAATTCATGTCCTTATACTCGAACGGACAGAAGGTCGTACATGGAGTAACTCGAGAAGAGCCACGAGACCTTTTCAAGGTTTGAGTTGATCACGCACTAGCTCACTACGTGGCAGAGGATCTTCAAATGTCTAAGGGTATCGCTGTGGTATTCAACAAGAAATTTGGGAAGGCCCCAGACATTACGAGAACAGACTCCTGAAGTCAGAGGAGTGCTACAGTTGAAGAAGGGTCTACTTGGTGACCAAAAAGCACTCTCGCGACAAACCGTTCTATGAAGCATGTTGGAAACGTATTTCAGATCCAGCGGCATCAAGATTTTGATGTGCGGTAACCATCTTTCACGACCGAGCATGAAGACTGTGGAGTGTTACTTCTATCGAACTTCACAGTGTAGATATGGGGAGTCCTGCAGGTATCGACACACGCTTAGGATTACATTTCGGGGCAAAACGTCTTTAAGAAGGGGGCAATGCGATGAATCTGAAGCCGGCCTGACCGTTATCTCAAACGCCGTGGGAGGAATGCGATCGACGAACGGCAACGAAAAGAATGGATTAGTAGATGTCTCTAGAATGTTCGTCACTACTATAAAAGGTCGGATTCTCGCTCAGAAAGGGATTATGTAGCTAGAAAGTGAATCATGTGTTTGAAGAAAGGTTGACAAATTGTGGAAATAAATTGAGCGTTAGTTGCAGAAGTATTGTTAAAAATACAATTGTTTAAGACAGTTAATCCTTTAATTTGTTACAGTATAATAAACTTCCTGGAGATATAAAGAACATGAATTCTCTTTGAAAAAAGGTACATGTGAGACTGACCTCTGAAGCCTATTACAATCTGACAGAATATTTTAATGATGAAACTATAATTTAATGACGGTTATTATATGTAATAATATATGTGTGCTTTAACTTAGATGTGATTATATGATTGTATATTTATCTGAATGTAGTTATTTACATGTTCTATTTTTACCAGTGTTAGTCAATAAGGTCCTGTATCTTGGATAATAAACTGGCATCGTCAGTAGATCCTTTCCGCTGCAGAACAGACAAACTGAGAACACCTGTAAAGCAGGCTCCAACAGCTTCAGCTTTCATTCTAGCACCACTGAATCACTATTCTTCGTTTTTGGGCTGTGAACATGCCAAACAAAAGAAACTTTTTCACGGCGTTTCGAGTAATTTTTGATCTTTTCCAGCCCTGTAGATCAAGTATTAAATTGTTGTTCCATATCGACAATTATAGTCATTATAACTTTCAGTAAATTGAGTTCACCTATTTCCAATACAGTTTTCCATATTTTCCAGTGTTGAGTTAGTGCTGTTCCTTGTTAGACATCACGTATACATGTAGAATGTTTGTTTATACACGCATACGTTACTCACGCAGTGTGCCACAGTCTAATTATCTTAAAATAATACAAATAATCAAGGAAAATTGTCGAAAAATGGGAATATTCCTCACGAAATGTTTGATACATGAATGATTCGTTTATTATTTCAGATAATTTACTGAAGGATATACGAGTTCAAAAAATCAGGTTAATGTTCTAACTTCGCGGGCTGCGTACATTCATTTAACAAATTTTCAATTTTTTAATGTTTGTTCACAGTTTTAGAAGTTTGGAATGTTTTAAATGTTTGGCGACTTTTGCTATCGAAACAAAAAGGATCAAAGAAGTTGCATCAAATTTTGTGTGAAAAATAGGATTAAGTACTCAAAAATACTTGGAATTTTGACAGTGGCATATGGTGATTGTACTCTGAGTCAGCAAAATGCTTACAAGTAGTACCAGCTACTCACAGAAGCTCAAGAATATGTGAACGACGACGCTTACCTATGGACGCTATAACAACCAGGAAACCAACGGAAAAGTGAAGCTCGTTACAAAATAGCTTAATTCCAACCAATGAAGAATTGGTGAATGACGCAGATTTGCTTGAAAGGATCATAACTGGTGACGAATCATGAGTATATGGTTATGACGTCGAAATTAAAGTCCAATCGTCCCAATGGAAAACTCCAGGAGAGCCTAGACCAAAAAAAAGCACAAGTTCGATCAACTGTCAAGGTTTTGCTTACTGATTTCTTCGATTACCGTGGCGTAATGCATCAAGAATTCTCCCAACATGATCTTCTTGGGGTATGTCTTTACTAACTATATTCTACATATTCAATGCTTTTTATATCTAATTTCACGATTTGTACCTACATTTCAAGTACCCACTCACTTTGGACCTATCCTAACCCAACCCCAAGTGCATTCAGGTTTTTTGCGAAAATATCAATTAGTCCATAGAGAAATCTATTCATGAATAGTGTTGACCTTTGAATGTGAGCCCATCTCCATCTCCATGACCGGTAGACTGTTTCGAACTGATAGTTCAGATGTTGATGATGAGCTATTGTAGATGAGTGGCGATGAGCGCCTCTAATTTTACTTCACCAATATGCTTTACAATGAGAACCGAACTTATCTCTTAGCTTGTGCTGACCTAGACACTGACCTGTTAAATAAGTGCAAGATGGTTGAAAGAACTTCTTGTGAAGTAGAGGTGTCAGTCGTCTTTAGCGTGCTGAGCTAACGTGCTGTTTTCTCATCGAATGGTCTAGGTCTTAAGCTTGTCGCTTACTTGTCCAGCATAACACAGCACATCCCGTCTCGTCAAAAAACGGATATGATTAGAACAATGAAAATGAATGGACAACCGCCCACTAGCCCGGCACAGTACAGCCAAGAGCGTGTTGTGATGGACTGGCCAAGTGAGCGTACCGCTGGTCAGCGCTTGCCAGCATCTCTCTGTTTTGCTATTCCATCAGTTGACAGCACAGTGTCAGACGATGAGAATGGACGAGAAAAAATTGGGTTGCTTGGTAAGACAGGTTCTAAAATATCCAAGCTCTGAAAATTTACGTGGACGTGGACGACTTCTTTGTTAGAACTGCTAACGACAGACATGTTTCTGTCACCGCTCTATGTCAACTGAAATTCCCTTCAAATCAAACAAATAGAACTTTCAGTATATGGTAGTCGCTGGATAAGTAGGCGATGCTACTAACCGTCCCATCAGGCGACAGACAGCGTGCTGTGCTGTACCAGACCAGTGGGCGACAAGCTTCAGCAAGCACCCCTCTAGGTTGGCGGTAGGTGTCACTTGCAGTCACCTTTGAAGCATGGTGAGCTCAAGACCATGTGAATGAAAGACAAAACCTTTCGTTTGTTATTGGTTCGATCCTTCCGGTTCGTTATTCCGTCTAAGTTCTCCGAACTCACGTCAAGTCAACTCAAACAGAAACCACATAATTATTCCTAGAATATAGGAGAGTCAAAGCTGCAATATATTACGAAAGATCTGGTTTCATAGTTTTTTGTATAAATTTCGAATAAACCCGAGACACAACTTTTCAACACACGAAATAAGCCCAGAAGCACGTCACAACGAATGACAAGCCAGGTGACACAAATACAACCGCCCACCTCTGGGAGGGGGCTCCGACCCCAACACCGGAGTTCAATTAATGGGAGGCCTGTACAGGAGTTCGTTCCTCCATTAAAACAGAAGTTGGAATTGCGTTATAGGGAGCAACCCAGACATAAACAACTTATATCTCTCTGCGTTGTATTTGCGGTCGCGATACACACAGATACAGCCAGATAAGCAAACTTTCCTACGATTATGAACAATTCTGACAATTCCGCCATTTCTGTGTCAAATTTAATTTCCTCTGACGACGCTCCGGCCCAAATTAAAATCGTTCCCTCGAAACGCAGAAATAATAACCCTGCTCCACGTACATTATAAAGTGTAATCTTAATGGGACCTTATATCTTAGTGCTACTTGTTTTAAGGCCAATAAATACGAAATCCTGAGGCAGTGTCGTGCAATAGGATGAATGGCATGTCAGTAGATGAAGGGACTCAGTAAAGAAATTCAGTCCAGTAACGTATCTCCTAAAATCTTTTCATTAGATGTACTCATTACGTCAATCATGATATCCTCTTTTGCGGGTACTGGACATTGGAGTTAGAGGAATGCCTCTCGAAATTTTCAAAGATTACTCATCTAACAGAATTCAGATCGTAAAAATTAATGATTCATATAATTCATATAATCCGCTACCCGTCAGCATGGGCGTACCTCTGGGAACAGTAATAGACCCCATTTCATTTTGCTCTATGTAAACAGGATTTTTTGATATCAGCAATTTCGAAGGAAAACTATTATTCTACGCTGATGATACTGCTTAGTATTTGTGGGACGAACTTGAAATGAAACATAAGGAAACACAAATGAAGAAATGAAAACGATATATAACTGGCTAAGTAATAATCTATTGAGTTCCAACACAGATAAAACAAAATTTATAACATTCTCTTCAACAAGAAAAGACCAATTTGACGAAAACTTCATTACGATTCACAAATATACGTGTACAAAAAACCAAAACTGTGGATATTCCCGAACATGTGAAATAAATACTATTTAGGCGTCATGATCAACAAATTTCTTCGCTGGAATGATCAAATAGTGAAATAGTGAAAAAGGTTCGCAAACTACTTCGGAAATTTCACCAACTAAGAAGTATCTTAAGTAGAGATGTCATACTGACGGTGTACGGTGCCTTGGTGGAGTCGATTATTAGATAATGCTTATTTACAACATCACTACATAATCTCAACGTAATATAAAACACACTGATCAAAATCGCCTTGAAGTCAGAATATCAATGTTCATTATGGATTTATAGTAACCCCACTAACATCATTACACATGAATATAATACAGGAATGACCTTCAACCAAGCAATTACAATACCACGCTGTAGATTGAGTCACAACCAGAAATTTGTAACTTATTTCGGTCCAAAATTTCACAAGCTAAATTACCTGCTCTCTCTCTCTCTCTTCTCAATACCTCCCTCTAGCCATAATTCCCCAACTGTGGTTTTAAACCTAGTAAGGTAGACCATAATACATAACCAAACGACCTATTTTAGCCTTTATGTTTTTATTTCATTATATAATATATAACACAACCAATATCAGTCTGTAACAGCCACGACACAAGCCTAGCTTAGGTGACTATAGATTGTCTAATACATGGTTGTTTGAATCATGACAAAATCAAATCGTGTAACTGAATGATTTTAATGACATGACTTACTTATTTTACTTATTCCGACAATCTTGTATTCTTCACTAGTTTGTGAAAGCCAACAAAATCGAATTGTCCATAAATTACCTCAAGTTCGTATTATTTCCTCACGTACATCTAAGATATCATCAAACGATCAGTTTGATGTTTCGATCTACCAAAGACATCTTGTTTGCAACGTTTGAAATTTTCAATAAGAATTATCCTGCGTTAGAGGAAGTAAACAGGCAGAAGATCACAAATAAAACCATTGCTATTTTTTCTCCGGCAGTCAGGCGGCAATTAGGGCGCTCAGCTCATTTCAAGTTTTCTAAAGACTGGTGAAAAGCTATCTGAGCATACTCAAACAGCTACGTACCCAAAATAAGGTCACTCTAGCTTGGATACCCGAACATGAGGGTCACAGAGGTAATGAGGAGGCCCAGAACCCGTCTGCGGGGTAGTGAAAGCATGTATAAAGACATCCATAAACTCATGGATGCTAGCCGAATCGATAGATTGGTGGAAAAAGCTCCCAGGAATGATGCAGGCGAATGAATTCATGAAGAAGCTATCGCCCATATTCACGCAGCTTCGGCCAAGAAGAGGAAGAAACCGCACTGCATGTGCTCTGTAAATGCAAAGCGATAGCAAGGCTGAGACAAGCAAGATGCGGGAACAGAAACCAGAGGCTGCCAGCTATATGAAGGGGTCAGTGTCCAAACTATGGAGTCTCATCAAAGAGATCAAGCTAGACAATGAGCTCTAACAACCAAGGAGTACCCCAATAGATCTGAAAAAGTCGCAGTGGATCAGGCCCTGGGACAGCTCTCCGACAATCAAATCTAATTAGGTGAGATACAAAAGTCGTCTACCTGGCAAACCAGGTACAGTTCCAATAATGGTTTGAAATTTTGAAATATTTTTCACCAGCAGACAAAATCCACGAAATATTATATACACTGGTACGCGTAAAATAAATCTGCTACATAAATCGAACCTTTTCAACTTTCATTTAAAGAATTTATTTCCTTAGGCGCTTGTTTTGTACAAACGCTTGGTTCAATTTGCTAAAGATTGTCTTCATTTGGAAAAAACCTTATCAAGAAGTCGTTTTCTAGGTGCAAAAACAATGATGGGGCAGTATTTTGCCACGAAGTTCTAACATATTTACATCTTCCTTCGATGTTCCAGGTTATGAAGGTTGCTGGTGATGTTTGGTGTCATTCTGCTGTACAGAATCTAGCAGCTCTTCAGCAGAGCAATATTTCAAAGAAATTATAATATTTATGAAGGCTTATGAACCATTGAGCCTGCTATCTTGAAACGGGTACAGACCAAAGAACAAGCAGTGCGATCAATTCTGTACATGTGTGCTCTGATTTGCTGTTTCCAGTGCATTTACTTGTGATGCGCGAAGCGGCTATGAAGTATACTTTCATTGAATGAAATCTCAGTGATATTTTGCGATCAGTACGAACATTTCTCTATTAATTTCTATTTTTTATTAGTACTTATAGCCGACTTATATTGATCAGAATATCCAAATCCACCAACAAGATATTCGGCAAAAAATTTTACTACATGTATTATCTACAGGTGAGTGATTCGGTAACCTGGAGGAGCCATTAGTAGGGCTACTTTTATAGTCATGACTTTTTTTCATAGTTTTTATTGTATGTATGTAGAAAACTAGCGTGCCTAAGATAACATCGAAGAAAACTAATTGACAGATAATGTTGCAGCCCTGTTACGTCATTGGAACTGAGCAGAATGCTTGTTAAAAAACGGGACTGTGTTGTATTGATGCTTTGGAAATAAATTGATGCAAGAGTTCGTACTACTGGGTTTGTCATTGCGGATGGTGAATATTAGAAGTAGACGAAGTGAAATCATTATGTACATACCACATAATATCATCTTAAATACATTGTATACGTGGATAGACACATTAGAGAATCATTTCGAATCATTTCACGATTCTCATGAACAAAGCCTTTCCACTGCTTTCAAATTATCTGAAATAGTGCCTATTTTCAAAAAAGGATACTGCAAACCCTCAAACTTACAGACACATTTATATAATCTGTATCTTTGGCAAAGTTGTCGAAATAATTCCTAAAAACCTCCTATTTCGAAAAATGCTATCTCCTTCACAAATATCAACTTGGTTTTCGTGAAGGTAGATCAACAGTTAACGCTGTTGTCAAGTTATCGCTGAGATCATAAAAGGACTGCTTTAATTTTTTCTCATGAAAGCTTTTGATTGTGTCTCCTATAACCTTTTCCTCGAAAAACTGGGATTTTATGGAATAATAGGTATTGCGCATTTTTTATTCCTTTATGTTTGACCGGTAGGAAACAATATGTAACTTCAAATAGCGGCAAATCGAAAACACAGGAAATTCCGCATCATGTCCCACAGGGGTCCGTCTTGGGACCACTACAATTTATCATATATATTTATGACCTGGGGATGATGCTACCTATTTCTCATCACATACCACTATCACACCAAAATCAACAAAATTGAAGGTAAAGCTGAAGTATTGTACAATAAATATAATTTTTTCTATTCAAACCAGAGTTTGGGAAGGTTATTCAACTCCTAAACTTCAATCACATTATTCTACTCAGAGGAGGCTTTTTTTGCAAAAAATCTCTACGCTTCGTAACTAATTACAAGCTATGAAATAGGCTCATCATTTACATATTGTTTCTTTGTTACCCTCCACGAAATCCTTCCTCAAGATAACCCTTCAACCACACCGCTGTCTCGAGGCAAGCAAAGCCAGGCCAACTTTGACGACAACTTCACCTCACAGGCGGTTTCCCTACTTTATGAGCCGTCCTTTACGACATTCTGTGAAAATTGAAATATTTAATGAGGTCTCCTCATGTAGGATGGGTACTTAATAAATGAATACCTGCTATAGATGGAATATCGTAGTACGGCTCTTTAGGAGTAATTACCAGAAAGCAAATATGAGGCCGGTTTATGCTGCGTATCGGAGTTACCAGCCGCTGACTCCAGAGGGTTATGGGGTTGTAATCTGGATGTGTTCAAACATCTTCGTGTATATAAGGAAGGAATAATGTGAGGTATGAAACTTCGCGGGACGATAAACTAAGTATGCCTACAGAGTGTCCCTCTTTTCATGTGAAATTTCAGATCTGGCTCTGAATACAGTAGTTATTTGAGAGACAAGTTGAACAATGAAAAACAATAGCTATAACCTTTTCAAATGGCGCAGTTGAACACGAGACGAGATGAATAAATTTAAAGAACTTTAGTCGAACATACAAGGCCAGCTGATAATATAAGGTAAATGTTCAAATTTGCAACAACTTTGTGTGAGAATGAAATTGAGTGCTCAGAAAATGTTTGTAAGTTTCAGAAAAATTACAGTAGCATACGGTGATTGTACTCTGAGTAAAAAAAAAATTTTTAAATGCTATTACCAGCTTTTCTACGAAAGCGTTGAAGGGCCACACAAAAATATTTTTTTCTATTTGTATAATTCTGACTTCTATCTCAGAATTCTGAGTGGCAAGTCGGAATTCTGACTTGTATCTCATAATTCTGACTTGTACCTCAGAATTCTGACTTGTATCTGAGAATTCTGACATCGAGTCATCGAGTGTTTCTTGTGCTCGGCAATACGAACATTCAATGGCCTCTTAGCTTCACCAATATAGGATTTTCTGCACTCATAGGGTATCCGGTAAATGCAATTCTTGGAATCGCAGTCCGCGTTTGATGGCCTGGTTTTCGTGAGGCTACTACGGATAGTGTTACCGGATCTGAAGCAGGTTCTAATGTTGTACCTGAAAGCAATTCTTCTTATCCTCTCCGATAATCCTCTGATATAGAAGAGTGCAAGCACTGGTTGTGACGGGTTCTCTTCCTTGCGAGGCTCCTGCTGTCTTTCAGCCAAAGTCTTTCTACCAACGCTTTGGAGTAGCCATTCCGTTGAAGATCATTTCTGATGATGTCTAGTTCCTTCTCGAGACTTTCCTTAGTATTACAGAGCCCCAAAAGCACGGTCTGATAGAGTCTTGATGATTCCTCTTTCAGTTGATTGATGGTGGTGATATTCGTAATTCAGATACTTTCCCGTCTGAGTGGGTTTTCGGTATAGAGATGTTTCCCACTTAGTGTCGGTCCTCTTCACCAAAACGTTTAAGAATGGCAATTCGTTGTGGATTTCCTTCTCCATTGTTAAAGTAATGGAAGGTCTCATGCTGTTGATGTGTTTCAGGAAGGCGTCTAATTCAGTATTCCCATGGTTCCATATTATGAAGGTGTCGTCAACATATCTCAACCAGACTCGAGGTTTCTTGTGGGCTTCTTCAATGGCCAGAGTTTAAAACCACTCCATATATATGTTCGACTATTAATTTTTAACTTTTCTTCTTCTTTAATTTTCGACTATTGATTTTTAATTCTTTTCTTTTAGATGTCTCAGGGATTTCAAATCATTTTATATATTAGACAATGGAAGTCCGAACTAATGAAATTTATAATGAAACATTGTCAATCACCTTCAAATAAAAATAGAAAATGTATGTTTCATCATGGAACATTGTCAACTACTTTTGAATAAACTGTATATAACACTTATGAAATATAATGAAAATACTTCCATTGGTGTTTTGTTGGTATCATAATTACAAAAATGTTCATATCTATAGTGACAAAAATTGACAAGAAAAAATGTGTGTTCGATACTGTGTATTCAGGATAAACGAAATGATGAAATTATCAATTTACAATGTTTATTGAAATGATTACTAATCGTTGTTTATACTATTTGTAGATACCTTCAAAAACTCAATTACTTTTTAAAAATAAACTCATAACATACTTGTTCCAATCGGAAAATAAGGAAATTATCTACGATAGCGTTTACATATACTTAACTTACAATGGAAACCAATTATGAATGTTGTATCAAAGATCCAGCCAGTTATGGTCGATTCTATACCTTTCCTAGCCAGAGATGATCCTATAGATTTAGGCAGTGCATTGTCAAATGGCCCTTCAATATCGAGAAATACAGCAACCGCCATTTCCTTGTTGTCAAGGGATTGGGAGATTTTCTTTATTATAAGGTTATTTAATGCTAAATCTGTCGATTTGCCGGTTTGATAAGCATACTGGTGGTTATTCAGGAGAGATGCATATGATGTCACCCTCCTGATGTTTTCGCCCAGTATCCTCTCGAGTCCTTCCAACAGGAAAGATGTAAGGTTGATTGGTCGTACCGATTTAGGGTGTGGATCTTTTCGACCCACTTTAGGTAGGTATATATACCAACCTTGCTGCCAACCAACTGGGTGGTATATAGTTCCACGCCAGACTAGCTCTATACAATATTGTGAGAATAGGTAAAATTATCTCCAATCCGTTATGAAGAAGAGCTGGAAGATTTGAAGGGCTGAAATGCTTGATAGCCCATTCAACTGCCTGTGCTGTGATAACTTTTCTTTTTCGACGTCCCAGTCATTTTTTTTAGACGTTTAGCGCTCTCGAAGATGGGCGGTCTGTTGTTATCAAGAGTCAGACTTCCAGGAAAGTGGTTTTCTATCAAAAGCTCTAGTTTCTTTATTAGAGGTCGTAAATGTTTCATCGGGTCGTTTAATTGACCCAATTTCTGCAGTCGGCTCTCTAGAGAGAATCTTGTGAATTCTTGTGCTACGAGGTAAATCAGAGATACTCTCACAGAACTTTTTTCAAGATTCCCGTTTTGCCTTTCTAATTTACTTGTTATATGTCGTTAGAGTAGTTCTATATAGTTTCCAGCTACCTGACTCTTTAGCTCGATTGAATAATCGTCGAACTCCTTTTCTTTGTGAAAAGTAATGAATCTGTTCTCAAAGTACGATTGGAGCGATTGTTTCCGTGGAAAATATTGAAACGTTTGTCATACCGATTTCCTTCCGATATATCAGATCATCATGAATTCTTTCATTTCCTGTATGAATATTATCTAGGTAAATGCAACACCAGTCTAATAAAATGAAAATATATAGGTACATGAAATATATCAAGTTCGATTTTTGAGTTACTACTATCAACAAACGAACTTACAATGATCAAAGACTGTGTATGTAGGTATAACTGTGGGTCTGTGAACATTGGAACCACGGAGAGAAGTGTGAGTACACGTCAACATAAAAAAAATCTAGCTACCTGCATACAATTGCTCGCGTATCAGATCAATTTATTCAACTAATAGGAATGAAGTCACACCAATCACCCACGGAATAAAACCTTAGACCCAAACCAATTCTGTATATCTGCTTTGAGAAGGTAGACGAAAACCTGTATGCTACGGCTACGGCCAAAAATGCGAGGGTAATTTCATCAGTCCGGCTTAAGCAGGTAAAGCGTTTCATTCCCAATTTTTTTTTGTATCAAGACTAAGAAGTAGACAAGTAATACCTTTCTTTCCCAAAAATCAAACTGTCCTATAAATATACCCCTTTCAATTCAAAGAATCAAAATAAACTGTATTAATAAGAATTGAAATGAAGTTAGTTATTTTCGCATCAAGGTGTTAAATTGTACAAAATATTTTTACAAAAAAATAGGAAAATAGTATGCATACCTCATAAAATTCACTTTCTTTTCATTCATTTCCATACTATCTGAAATTTGCGGATATAAGATATGCCTCAAAATGGATCTTTGAGGTACTCCTATGTTTTTTAAATGAATGCTCAAGTATGCATCAGAATGGTTCTTTGGGAAACCCCTCTGTTTTTTAAATGAGTGCTTAAGTATTTTTAAGTCCAGTTAACCAGTTTGGTGATCCAATAATTTTTCTTGAAAAAGCAATTGTTCTCTTGCCGACGTTTCAAATTTAATTGAATTTTTATGTTTGATGTAAAAACCGCTCTTACGAGTAAGATATCCAGAGTAAGGGTTTTATTTTTCAAGTAATTACCTTCAGGAACTAGAGAATGTGGGATTCAAATAAACATTGACAACTCATAAACTGCAATTGGGGTGAAAGGATGATAAATTCACTGAATATTTTTCCAGGCATCAGTGGATCCTCGACTATGGTTAGCAGTTTGTGCATAACGGCGAACTTTGTGAAAACTAATGGTTGTGGAGGTGGACTTGTATACAGTTTGGTTACTTTTACCGATAAATTGATATCAGGAGGTGTTGTTCTGTTGATCCAAAATTTGTAAGTACCTATAGAAGTTTGATGATGAATAGAAATCAAGTTGAAAAGGTCAAAATGATGCCAATAGTCAGTCAATAATGTTCCGCAGGTTCCGCAGGCGGCTCGTTGTAAAAAGTAGCTTTGCGATCTTTAGCCAATACTAGATAGCGCTGTTAAGATCTAAAATATAGTGTGATCATGAATTTACCTTTTCAACTCTTCCCTTCTGAGAACAATCATAAGTTCGAAGTGACGATGTTTGTCCTTACGAAGACGTTATTAGGAAGATCTTCAGAGAACTCAAACCGGACTTTGCAATGTATCCATCTTTCGGACCCTCGTTTATCTTTGTTGATGGCATTTTGAGTTTTGTCTGACCCGTGTCAGAAATTGCACGTTTTAAATTCAAACTTTAACTCGATAATCTGCATCTCGTACATGTATTTGAACGAAACCCCTCTTGAGGGGTTTCATTCAAATAGAAATGGCAGAAAAACCTATTTTTCGCGATACTCATGATTACTTTGCTTGGAAAATAAATATCAAATTTTGCACCGACGACATGATCGGTACCACTGATGAGATCCATGACAATTCGTAACTTAGATTTGGTTGAAGATTAGAGTAGAATCAGATAAATGTATTGAAGAATCGCAGAAAACACATTCATTGTCCACGAATTTCACTACATTCACATATTTTATACTCAGAATAAGTGTTGGATGAGTTTATTATTTGGGTTTGAACTCCAAATTATTTTAATATTGAATATAATGATTAACACTAAATAATACATTTATTTCACTGTGTTTCGCTACACAAAAGCTTTTCAAGCGAAGTTGATTCCTCCCGCTAGAGGAAACTATTATAATCATCATTATATTTGCCTTATTCCAAAATCTGCCGTTCTCACAATTTCGAAAATAACCAATGATGTTCTACATTTCAAACAATACGATTTCTTTACATGTGACAATCACCTGACAAAGTATCTTTCCTCTCAGGTTACGTAATAACGTAACCAGATAACAATTTTCATAAATCGTGTCCTGTTAATACTCTGCAATTTTACCCAAAGTCATACACGATTGTGATTTTTTCCGCCTCTTCTACTTCTGAGACAAAAATATGGTCAGTGTTGAGAAGTCAAGAGAAAATCGAAAACATC
>WOGP01004717.1:0-13750 GCA_015342065.1 Leptinotarsa undecemlineata
TATATATCGATTCTAATATTGAAATCGTTTTCTGTGTACTGTTACTTTGTACTGTGGTACGTCTGTGGTACTTTTATTTTGGTGTTCCTTTTTTCTGACCGATATTTATTCTACTAGCTTATTGGAAGTAGTAGAGCAAGTAATAACCTAATCATGGTTCTCTGCGAAGACTTAATACTTAATAATATGAGTACGTTTGCAATACACAGACGTTTCTCGCTCACTATCGAAATTCCTCACTTTTACATCCGCTTTATGAAAAACTATTGAGATGTAGTAGAAAAAAGTTCAGTTCTGTGTCTCTATTGATCCACCCTGTAAAGGTGAGATCCGAAATATGTGATCCTAGTGGACCTAGAAGTAGTATCGAATCATCAGAAAAAAGTCAGTTGTCACCAGAAGATCATTATCACTACACATTATCACATGAGCATTAACATTAGGTCAGATCATAATTATCGCATGAGATCATCCACGGATCAAATCTCTGCCATCCGCAGATATTTGAAGCTGTTAACTATACGGCAGTCCATTCAGTCGAGGAATCAAAGAGTTTTCGAGTCGGCGGAAACTCATGATAACCCATTAGTTAGGGAAGCTGTAGATTACATTATAGACGACCCCACTCGATTCAGAAGGCCCAATCGCTCGGTTGAGTGAAGGCCCCACGACGTTTGTTAAAATGAACAGTTTGTTTATGAAATACCCCAGTCAGGAGGGGGTACACAAGGCCAGAGCAGCATAGAGGTCATTGACTTTTATGTCGCCACCAAAACACCTTACCATTCGTCCTCCTGACGAATCTCAGTTGAAAGGGTAAGGAAAAAAATGTCCAACCTGATGAAAATGAAAATGACCAAGAACTAACATTTGGAACTCTAACATTCATATACTTTGTTAGCGATTCTGAATATCCGCTTAGAGAAATGTATTGATGTAAATAACGAATCAATTGGAGATTAATAATGAGCCCAGGACTTGGTACAATTACTGTAGAGATGAACAGGTTCAAGTTTATCTTACTCTTGGATAATTCAGTCATCCAGAATGAAAATGTTCGAAAATGACTTCAATTATAGCTGAAAAAAATGTTTCCGATAATTAGTATGAGTGAAGGAATGGTGAAAAAGTGGTAAGAACAAATGTCAGTGCTGATTTTATGTTAAAAAAGGTTGTTAAATAATGTTCACGTCTGTAACTGTGCATCTCCGACTAGTGATTCACTCTAAGATGTCATTTTTATTTTGGTAACGAAATTTTCTTGGTTTGTAGGTGCGAAGTGAACTACTACGACTTCTCATCGAACGGTTGCAAAACGTGCGGCTGCCACGTTTCAGGATCTCTCAACAACGAGGCTAACTGCGATCCCATCGAAGGGATTTGCCAGTGCAAGGAAAATGTCGAAGGAAAACAGTGTAACGAGTGCAAACCAGGATACTTCAACTTAAATTTTGAGAACTACTTCGGATGCACGCCATGTTTCTGTTACGGCCACTCCGCACAATGCAGTTCCGCTGCCCAATTTTCCAAATACCTCCTGGAATCATCATTCTCCAAAAGCTCAGAAAGATGGAGTGCAGAAGATGAGTTCAAGAGAAAAATTGAAATCAAGTACGATCCCCTTACCCAAAGCATCGGCGCGCAGGCTTTGGGTGACGAGGCTATTTATTTTGTCGCCCCCGATAGATTTTTGGGTGATCAGAGGGCTTCCTACAATCAATTGCTGGAGTTTTCGCTGAGAATTGGGGATAATAGACCCGTGCCAACTGCTACTGATATCATCCTGGAAGGAGGAGGAGGTGTATCTGTGACAAATACGATTTTTGCCCAGAAAAACAGAATACCTACGTTGCAGGTATGTTATCCTCTCACACAATGAAATAAATTCGCTAACTTTACACTTCTTCTGATTCAAATTTTTATCAATATCTCATGCAAATGAAGAAATATCACTTCTGAAATAAATTTTGAATGTTTTCAAAAGATTGTAGGAATCACAAACTATCGAGGGTTTTCGGCATGTTAATGTATAGTGTGAATCAAAGTAGTTGTAGGCAGTTTATTATATATTATATTTCAGTTCCACCGTATACGAACGATCTTATCTTTTTCTTTCATCATTTTCTCATCTTTATTGTGGAAATATGAACTTCGACTGTTTCAATTTGTAATAAACTCCTATTGGCCAATAAATTAAAATTAACATAATCATTCTTCTGAAAAAATGTTGATTGGGTAACAAGATGATTTTTTTCTTAAAAAAGCAACTGTTTTCTTGCCGTCGTTTCGAATTCAATTAAATTCTTCTTCAGGGCTCTCTAAGAATGAATTTTCATAAACATACCTTCCACAAAACTTAAACAATTATTATCGTTTCAATTTCACAAGAAATAATGAGTTCTTAATTAAATGACTCACCGAAAAGTAGTTTTTTCGTGTTGGTAATATTACTATTTTGAAAACCATCAGACATATTAGATACATATTTCTAAAAAATTAAAAACATTGCAAACAACCAAATTTTCGAGACAATACCAACACAAAACGACATGAAACAAACGAATGGCTTTATCTGTGATTCTGATAAGGTGGTGTATATTTTTGAATCAATGGCAGAAAGAAAGAGAATGAAAAAAGGGTAAATTATTCAGGTATTTTACTTATCAAATTAAAACATGCAGTATTAAGGCCATCGACATCTCTTTTACTGTTAACACTATCGCACTATCATTTCGCTCAAAAGTTTTTGGAAAAATATGGTTGAACATCTAGAATAGTTGCATGACCAAAATCAAAAATGTGTTCATATTCTTTTTCATGTTCAACGAGAGCTATCATCCACAGTTCAATTTGTAGCATTCCAAGTTTATCAGGAGAAACTTCTTTTTTTATTTATTTTTGTAATAAGAGCTCTAGGAAAATTATTTTTTGCTTAATTAATTGGAGATTTTTGTTACGGAATTCAGAATTGATTATTTTAGTATCGAAAAATGCTTAACGAATTGTTTTCTTCCATTTCTAGAGTAAATTTTAGTTTTGGATGGAAACCATGAATTTTTTGGAATGGAAGTTACCGAATCGGCAACATATCTTTTGAAAAAAGGCAATGAAAATGACAACTTTTCAATGCATATATTTTGTAGTTCTGCTTTTACCAAGTCTGCACAAATGGGTGACATACAATTACCCATTTCCAACTCAAAAATGTAAAAAGATCCATTGTAACAAAAATACTCAATTGGAATCTATACTGAATTCAAAAACTTCCATGAAAAGATCTATGGATAAAGTGGTAAAGTTTGAAATGATTTCCCATTTTCTTCTAATTATACCTACTAATCAATAGATCTATAGGAATGTGTGTAAAAAGAGATACCACGTCAAGAGAAAATAAAATATAATTCCCAGGTATAATTTTATTTCTGAATACCTGAATCAATTACTTTTTTCATTATTTTTCTTTCTGCCATCGATTAAAAAATAGACACCACCATAACAGAATCACAGATAAAGCCGTTCGTTTGTTTCATGTCGTTTTGTCTTGACTCGGAAGTTTGGTTGTTTGCAATGTTTTTTATTTTTGTAAATATATATCTAATATGTCTGATGGTTTTTAAAATAGTAATATTAACAACACAAAAAAACAATTTTTGGTGAGTAATTTAATTAACAACTCATTACTTCTTGTGAAATTGAAACGATAATAATCGTATAAGTTTTGTGTAAAGTAAGTTTATGAAAATTCATTGTTACAGAGTCCTGAAGATTTTAATTAAATTCGAAACGTCGGCAAAAAACCAATTGTTTTCTCAAGAAAAAAAGGATCCTGTTACCCAACCCACCTTTATTCAGAAAAATTATTGGATCACTAAACTAGTTAACTGAATAACCATTTTTCTCCACTCTACCGATTGTCATGACCACCTTACAAGAAAATTATTTAAAAACTTCGAATAAAAAGTAAAAGTGGTGAAAATTTATTATTTTCATTTGAACAAAAGTGTATAATAGCTTGCCTAAATATATAAAAACATTATTTTCTTTATCAAACTATATGCCGAAGAAACTAATTTAATGAACATGAAACACATTTGAATTTCATTTAGTTCTCTATGTATGCTTTTAATGTATGTTAAATCATCAAGAATGATATTACTCTTAGTATTTGTTTATCTCAATTCAGCCTCAATTGTACAAATTCCGTCTACACGAACACCCCGATTATGGATGGCAACCAAGACTTCCAGCAAGGTCCTTCATTTCTATTTTGACCAACCTGACCGCCATCAAGATAAAAGGAACTTATGCTCCCGAAGGAGTTGGATTCATTGATGACGTTAAACTGGAAACTGCATCGAGAGGAGTGGCTGGAACACCAGCATTGTGGGTAGAAGCGTGTGAATGTCCTTCAGGTATTGAAATTTCAGTCGCTTTGGAATAATTCACATTAATGAATTAACTGTCTCAAACAAATTTATTTCCAACAATATTTCAATAATCACAAACTAATGTATTTATTACAACACTTGGCAACTAACGCTTAATTTATTTCCAAAATTTGAATTTCTTGTTTAGCCGCTCCATTCACTTTCTGAACTGCTCTCTTCGGTAAGGAAGACGGGCTTATATCGGTAAAGGTCCTTTCGAGAATTTTCTAGACGGTTCGGTAGTCGACTAGAATTTTACCGGCTTCAGATTCGTTACACTATATTCAACTCCAAGGCAGGCTCCGTTAAAACAGAAACACAATCAGTTACCTGGACAAAATTTGGAGTGGATTGCAATTAGACAATATTAACTTATCGCAGGTAGACACAACTCAATTAAAAACAATGCCAAACTGCGTATTCGAATGACGAACGACACATCTGATCTGATCTGTTTCGTTCGAGCTTGCAGCGAAAACGAATATAGTATATATCTCAAATGACACTTTTCCACTATCTATTGTTTTCAGGTTACGTTGGCCAATTCTGCGAATCCTGTGCGCCTGGTTTCAGACATACCCCGGCTTTAGGTGGTCCGTTCATGCCGTGCATTCCCTGTGACTGTAACAATCACGCAAGCATATGCGATTCGGAAACCGGCAGATGTATATGTCACGATAATACAGCTGGAGAAAATTGCGAACTTTGTGCTAGAGGATTCTATGGAAATGCGTTAGGAGGTGAGTATATTTTATCACTGCTTCTTTTCTTGCGTAATAACACAAGTTATGACATGACAAGGCAATCAAATGTAGGAATGTTAAACTGTTAGCTATTAATAAAACTCCTGGTTTGAAGAGAAATCAGAGCAACAACTGAGTTTAGGTTCTAAATGTCCGGATACGTTCTTCAATATTTGCAAAAATAGTCATTCTCACAATTACATTCATTCGTTTAATATTTCAATTTTTTTGTTTCAGGAACTCCAAACGATTGTCTTCCATGCGGTTGTCCCGAAGGTGGTGCGTGCCTGCAAGTCGACGAAGAAAACATCATGTGCATCGAATGTCCAACTGGATATACTGGCCACAAATGCGATTTGTGTTCGGACGGGTACTTTGGAGACCCCACGGGAAGACTTGGGCAACCAACTCCTTGCAGAGAATGCAAATGTAACGGCAACGTCGACTTGAATGCCATCGGAAACTGCAACACCACGACTGGAGAGTGTCTCAGGTGCATACACAACACTGGTGGGAATCAGTGTGAAGTTTGTTTGCCAGGTATGTCATTAAAAATGTTACTTTGAGACTTCTTACCTTCTGTATCTGTAAAGTAGGGAGGGTGAGTGTAGACCCACAGCACTTAGGCTACATGTGAGCCATTGTACATCCCGAGGAGTTATCCACTTGGGTCATCTTCCATTCTGTCCTTTTCAGGAAAGTGGACAGGTCACTAGGAGACATCTCCTTTATATCGGCAGGTGGAGACCAAGACTCGCCGAACACACACTCTCTTTGGCAACCTTGAAGTGTCTCACGGCAGCCTTCGTAAAGGTTTTGGAAGATGCAGCGATATTACTGTTGTTGCGCGGCTTCTTTAACCTTCTTGGGATTGCCTCCGTGGAGGTGCTCAAGTAAGGGCGCTTTCCTGCAGGGGCAGCCGGTTTCTTGCCTTTATTCAAGGCGGACCTCTTGGCGTCCACCGCAAGAAGTGCCTTTGCTGTTGGTGGTGGAGTGGAGGAGCAGCACTTATAGTTGCTGCCACTCCTGCCTCCATCGTTCTCTTTCTCCTTTTGGCCTCGGTGCCGCAAATGCGCTTATGCCTTGGCCTTTGTATTATATCATATCACGAGATGATCTGCCATTCCAAGTGACAGCCACCGCCATAGATTGAGGTGAGCATTTGTGTCCAGCCTCGGGATTGGTTTTTGTTTTTTCAGTGTCTGTTTTTGTGTTTGTTTAATTCATGTGTTTTCCCACGAGTAGCAGGGGAAGAGTTGGTCATTCTGGCAGAGCCCCGCATTACCAGAGGAAGACTGATTACAATGAGGTTTCGCCTGTTTCTCCAAGGAGATCGTTCGTAACCGCATATCACCCCGTGGCCATTCGGCTGTCGGCAGTATTCCTTACACCTTAGTTTGGGAGGGCTGTTCCACGGTGACATGTTTCTTAAAGCCTTTTGGGGAGTTTTGGTTCCTCTCACCCTACTTGTTTCTGCCACTGACCAGGAGTCCGGCCTTCCCGTCCGTAAGGTCACATTGGCTTCCCAGACAGAGCTCCCAGTCTCCTGGCCGTTCGCCTATCTGCCACTTGGGGACGCGCCCGATAGGTAGCCTAACCCACGGGGACTTCTTACCTTATTGAAAACCAGTACTCCTTCCAAACATCAGAACTGTATCCATTTGTTTGTAGAACAAATGGGAAGATTTCTCATCCATGTGGTAGCATATTTCTATAGCACCGCTTCACGGAAACCTACCTGTTAGTTTCGCTACGTTGGTGACACTTTTGTTATTTGGAGTCATGGGTAACAAGCATTAGAATAGTTTCTACGCCACATCAACTCCATTCATCCTCGCATTCAGTTTACCATAAAAAGGAAAACGAATGAAATATACCATTTTTGGATGTACTGGTCAACAGACAAACTGACAGAAAACTAGGTCACACAGTTTATTGTGATACTAGTTGGTATCTAAATAAGAACTCCAACCACCTTCCTGGGCACTGCCATTATTTTAGACCAAGCTCTACAGGCCTTGGTCAATTACGCAATAATATCAGCTCGGCCAAAAACAAACGAAAGCCTCTAACATCTGCCGGTGTTCACACGATTCCCTGTTCCTGTAGATTAGTTTATATCGGATCTACCAAACACAGCATTGATATCAGGATACAAGAACACAAGCGCAGCTACCGCTGTATGCAGCTGGAGAAATCCGCAATTGTAGAACATGTCTTAGCA
Organism: Leptinotarsa undecemlineata; assembly: GCA_015342065.1. NCBI lineage: Eukaryota > Metazoa > Arthropoda > Insecta > Coleoptera > Chrysomelidae > Leptinotarsa > Leptinotarsa undecemlineata. The sequence continues at coordinate 7,395 of WOGP01004717.1, forward strand.
GAGACAGACCACAAAAAAAATATGAAGAAACTGCTCTCCTATCTTAAACAACACATCACCATGCATGACTCCATAGAGACGCCATTAAGATGTATAAACATTCCAACAATATCAACAGAAAAGAAGAAGGAACGTGGAATAAAACGTGGTATCCAGTAAACGAGAAGGCCAAAAATGGACTTCAATACTTCTTAGCGACATTGCACCATTAGTGTACCTGTCAACTTTGTGGACCGATCGGAACAACACAGTAAAAGTGCGGACAAATCATGAGTGAGGATTCGCAAGGACACTCAACTCCCATCAACATCCCCAACATCACTACCACCTCATTCCCATCATCAACCCTACCACCCTCGAAAATTATAAATAAGAGCATAACCTACAAAAATGAGGAACCTATTCTCTCATTTTATAAAGTCATTTGCTCTGCCTAATATATGGGGTAGTTTCACTGTCACTCAGCTTATATCTCTACCATTTTACTGAGGGGATGCTCCAATGGATAGTTTTCCGTGAGTAGGTCACTTAGATTCTTCTGATCGAATTCTGGAAACTCTTTCCTTATTGGATCAAGTTCTCGTCGTTGTAACTCGTCCTCCATATAGTTTTTGGCACTACTCAGAATGGTGCGGCTTCAAAAAAAAAATCCGTCAACATTTCGTTATCATTCCCACGATGGGACCAGTTTCAAAAACTTAATATTCACTATGAAATACTGAATCTTTGACTTTAAAATTGTTTTTTGTAGGCTTCTTTGGTAATGCTATGGTCCTTCCGAAGGGCGACTGCAAGCCATGTACTTGTTACTCAGTTGGCACTGCGGAAGATCCTTCAGGCGCTTCCATCTGCGACCAAACCACCGGTACCTGCACCTGTAAGACTCACGTAGTCGGCAAAGATTGTGAACTCTGCGAAGACGGTTATTACAACTTACTCAGCGGAGAAGGATGTCAAACTTGCAACTGCGACCTCGTCGGTTCTTTCAACCAGAGCTGCGATTTACTGACTGGGCAGTGTTACTGCAGACCAGGAGTTACTGGGTAAGATTCCGATAGTGGCTTGACTAATATTAGCATTTGAAACAAAGCCGTGACTGATCATGATATGTCCATCATTTCTACTTTACTTTTACTCCAATTCTTTTAAATTTTAAACAAGTTTCGTTGTAATTTCAATGATATACTATCTAGCATAAGGAGATGTATGATCAGTATGATATCTAAGATTAGATTTCAGTTTCTAGAAATTTTCCCAAACAAAAAAACACTTCCACTCCCGATAATAGAGAGCTAGGAACAGTTCAATATTCGAGAATTAGTCTATATAATCGCCACATCCTATTGTGTGGTTAATCGCATTTTATTATTTTTGGAAAATTCTGTTCTTCAATTTTCTTTTCCTTGTAGTATCACTTTCTATCTCTTAGTTAGCTGTATTGCTACATGAATAATGGAGCACGATAATGTCCATAAAATCTATATATTGCAGTGGCAAAATATAAAAGTTAAATTTAAATGTCAGTTCAAAAACAGAAATAAAATAGGAGAAAAATGAAAGTAGCTTTATCTAAAATTTTGTCCAAAAAGCCAACTGTTGAATAATATCGATAGTTAAAAGAATGTCGAAGATTTCATTATATTTTTAAATACAGTTTTCTATACAATGCCAATAACATATCATCTAACCAAAACAAAATATTTGTAACTGAAGAACAATTAGGTAATTTATGTAGATCACTAATGATCGAAAGAAATCTAAATAGAGCAAATCGAGTTCAGCTCGATGCAACAATACCTCAGAACTAAATAGCTAATAAATAAAAACTGAGACTATACCTAAGAAAAGTGACCATTTAATGCTCACGTTAATATATCCACAATTATTTTTTATTCTATATTTAACTTCAATTTTTTCCATTATTGTAATAGGTACAAATTTGAAATAATCTTTTTGAAATGTCTCGGGTCAATGACAGCTGTGAATATTTCAATTTGGTGCATGCTCATTTTAGTGAAATGTTGATCAACTTTCTAGGCATAGTTCTTAGTTCAAGTTTACATAAACGTTCTGGTTGATTTGTTATGGTCAAACTCTTAGTTCTTAGTCTCACGTGGTCGATTTGTTATGGTCAAACTCTTAGTTCTTAGTCTCACGAAGTGTGTGGCATAAACCTGCTATTACACAATAAAGTTCAAACGACCTTTTTTGTTACAGGTTGAGATGTGACCATTGCGAAGCCAGAAAATATGGTTTTTCCATCGACGGTTGTAAGGACTGCGAATGTGATGTGATCGGTTCTAAAGACTTGCAGTGTGACGCCTTTGGCCAATGTCCTTGCCTGGAGAACGTCGAGGGCCGCCGCTGCGATAGGTGCAAAGAAAACAAATACGACAGACATCGAGGCTGCATCGACTGCCCGGATTGCTACAACTTGGTACAGAATGCCTACAGATCCCACAACGACAAACTGAAGAGGTTGAGTGAAATCTTGGACGAAATTGAGAGACGACCGACAGTCATAGCTGATGACGAGTTTCCCAAGGAACTGGACAAGCTCAGGAGTGGGATAAGCGAGTTCTACGAGGAAGTGAAGAATGCAACGGGGGATAACAGCGTGTTCCAGAAGGTTAACGACATAAGTGAAAGAGGAAAAGATATAACTAGAACCCTTTCCGAAATTGACGAGAATATCTATCTCGTGGGCGATAAGAGCCACAACGTTGAAATGTATCTAGATCACATCGAAGAAAACTTGGAAGAAGCAGAAGTGAGACTGTCCGACACTGAGCTGGCTTTCGATGCACAGGCCAAAGAGGCGTTGGAGAGCGCTTTACAGAGTTCTCAGAAAGCTGGACAACAATCCGAGAAAATGACCAAGATTGCGCAGGAAGCTCGAGAACTAGCGGATCGACTAGAGGAAGAAGCTGAGGAAATCGAGAAGGTTGCAATGGAGGCTAAAAACAAGTCGATACTGGCCTACAACATCGCCAAAAACGCTACTTATGATCAAACACTGGTCAGTGAGAAGGCAAGGAATTTGCGGCACGGCATACTGGATGCAGAAAATAAACTGAATAGGACTAAAGAATGGATAGAAGAAGTAGTCGAGCTCTCCTCTAGATCAAAGACTGACGCTCTGAACTTATTAAATGAAGTTAAGAATCTAGAAATTCCACAAATCAACATTCCAGAGCTAAAAGCTAGATCAGAACAACTTCAAGACGAAGCATATCGCTTGGCTAACCAGACCGATGATTTGTTCAGAGAAACCGCAAATTTGAGAAATGCTGTAGAGGAGAAGAATCAAGTAGGCAAAGAGTTGCTAGAAAAGGCATATGAACAACAGTACGAGACAGATGAGTTGCTCAGTGGAATCTATGAAACCAAAGAAGTTACAGACAAATCCATCAATCGTTGGAACACCATTTTAAATGAGACTGAAAGTATTTACAAGGATCTTAAAGGTTAGTACAATAGTTTATCTACAAATGATCGCTAGTATACAATAGCTAGAAATCAGTCCAAGTTACCAGAGAGCCGCCAGATCTACGCCATTTCATCAAAGCAAATATTTTGTTAATAAACGAACTTACATGAAAATCAAGTTTATTTCACAGTTATCCACGATTTTTTTTCACCTCGTCATATTGAAAATGTGCACTGGAATTTTAGCATTCTAATGTCATAAACCGAAAAGTAAAACTGGAATTTCTGACATATGATTAATCCAAAACAAACACTGCTCCCAAACACACTAAAGGCAACCCTATTCTTGACGCGCGTTGAAGACGCCAACTTGGTTGGACAAACCTTTGCCGAGAAGATTGTTGCAGGTCTCTCGTTTCAACGCAGTACTTTTTGTGGATTCTAATGTCAGATGAATAACATGATCTTCAGAATAGGGCAAAATTCAATAGAAATCAAATCAGTATTATTATGACCGAGTTTCAAGACTAAAAAAATATTTCAATAAAATTCAAAATATTCGCGTCTAATATCATTCCTACTAGTTTTGTGTCAGAGGATACTTCTTTCCTGTAGTTAAAATGGTTCCAGTTTCGATTTCATACTAGCAGTGGAGATACGATAAAATATTTCCTCCTGTACTGCATTCTGAAACTGTAGGCGATCTACTTGAGTGATTTCAGCATGGGACTGCTATTGGATCTACGAGAAACGTCCACAAAAATTTTCTCTTTGAGGAAATTTATACAAATATCTGTGGGATGTATCCCAATATACGTCCTGGTATTGGAAAAGGAAGTAGTTATATTTCGAACGGCATTTGCCAGATCCTAGCGTGTAGGAATTTTAATAAATGCTGGTTTTATCCTTTTTTCGGACAGTGTAACAACGTACAAAAATTAGGCAGCTGCTGTCACCTCATGCAGATTTCTCTACATCAAAACTTGGAAGTTAGGCAATTCCGATAAAGGCTGTAGGGTTCGTGCCGGTCGCACGAAGACCGGTGTTTTTAAAATCTGATCATTTGGTATACCTATTTATATTCTCTCTCATTATGTGGTTCCAGAACTGAATTTAAATCTTAATTAAAATGATTTTCATTCACTATTCTCTTCTCGATAGATTGACAAAACGTCTCTAATTTGTTTTTGTTTTTCTTAACTTCATCTTACTCTACGAGGATGGTATTTTTCTCAGTCCAAGAGAAAATGAAAGTCCAAGGTTTTAAATATAAAGTATAATAAGTAGAAAACGACTCTATGGACAAAATAATAAAAAAACAACTTGTAAAATGTTATATAAAAGGAAAATGTTAAATTTTATAAAGTAAAAGAAAAAAGAACAAATGAATTTTACCATGCTATTTACTAATAGTTCAACCTGTTGGATAACTACAAACGCACCAACTCGGTTTTACGTTTACTTTAGAGAAAGTGGTGTATAACTTTGAATTTACGCATTTTTTCGTAATTTCAATATGAACTCAACAATATATAACCTTTTTGCAAATAGAGAGTGTACTCAGACAAAATAATATGTGAACTCTCTCTAAATATCAACTGGTTAGTAAAAAAAATAACAAACACTCACATTATGCCTCTTTGGGTGGTTCGTGGTCAACCATAGGTTCTGTTGACCCGGGGTGTCTTTAACACCAACACTTTCAATTTTAAACACCCCTGTACCCAATACCGACTTAGGATTTCACTACACCGATTTTTCCTAAATTTCGCACCACGCGTTTAGAGAAAATAACTCCCCTATTCAGGCCACCTTTCCCAGCCTCGAAGGCTGAGGGATGAGACCCCCGATGTCGTCTCGACGGGGTCCGGTGACCGACCTCTTCCATCTTCCCCAAACAAACGTTCGCGATCATGCCCATTATCCGACTCCCTAGTATTCTCAAGTCCAAAAAATTGTTCCTAATACTCCTTCCTTGTACCGTCCTCTGATTGGTCTGATCTATGTTTAATATTTCCGAATTTTTCCATAACTCTTCCTACTCAAGACAAATCTTCTTTTCATTGAAGTCATTGGTCAATTTTTTTTTTAATAAATTTTAGGACCCACCTATTCAGATATGGCCGAACTTCCTGTCCACAGAGCTGAAATGCAAACTCTTAGCTTACATTTTTCGCGTTCCCAGTATTATTACTTATCAACAGGATACGTCTGTTATGACTACTTCGAAGGAAACATAATCCTTGTGATGCCGTCAAGATAACCAACCATAAATTAAATTCAACGATTACTCTGTTGGACAAATATCGATATAAAAAAACCGAGATACCGACTCCGGCCTTTATAAATGAAATAATATTTTTCATTAACTATCGCAATGGCAGGTATAACAGAGTGACATCATTTTGAAGTAGTGCCAAATAATTATCGCTATTCAAGTTGCCCTCAATGAAAAAGGGACCAATGATATGGTTTCCTACAATATATGACCGAGCATTAACCTCTTGAAGGTTTTGCGTGTGTTTTTCCCTCGTCCAGAGAGAATTTTCCGTTGACCAGTAGCGGCAATTTTGCCGATAAGCATGAGCGTTAAGAGACAAAGTACACTCATCAAAAAACACAGCTTCTTCTAATTGGATGATATTGTTATCCATGAGCTCCTGAGTGGGTATTATTTTTGGGAATGCATTTTATTTTCTTTTAATATGTTTACTATCGGTGATTGGCTAACATTGAATCTAATGTATGCCTGTCTACTCCATGTATGTGGGTTTTCCTCAAGTTCAAGCGTCACATCTAATTTGAGTCCATCACTCATTGCATAGCAGCCGCTTTTTTTATCTGCCCTACATGACCAAACTCGCGAAACTGCTTCTCTGTTTTGCTTATTGTTCCTTGTGATATGGGCGGTAAATTTGAAAATTTCT
>WOGP01004718.1:0-13750 GCA_015342065.1 Leptinotarsa undecemlineata
ATCGCTAGCTTACACTAGGTTGAGGGAATGAATTCACCTACATAGGCATAAAAGCATATACCCTACACTAATATTTTTTCCCCTTTTGGGCAGGTTTGAGAAACATAAATCTTTGTTGAGATAATTAATCAAGCATCAAAAATCTAGTCACTGATAAGTTCTTTGTACCTTTTTTAATAGCTAAGCTTATCTGTGTGTCTCCCTCGAGGTGGCTTGAAGAACAAGAATGGTCTTAGAGTTCCAAACTTAGGTCTGCAGTGTTCTGTCAATACAACAATTGTAATCGGTACAACAATTGTGATCGGCTCAACAGCGGGTAACTAATAACTACTGCTTCTACAGTATTAGGCATTCATGCAAGGATGTCTAGTCTTACAGCAATACTAACACGAGGAAATGGTATCCAGATAAAAGAAGTCCTAAAATGAAACAATTCATATTAGATGGAAACGGTGAACTGGAAGTGATGTCTAGGATGATACGTCTGGACAGAATGATCAAGCTCATTCTCTGAATGTATGAGTTGTCTCGTGGATGAATACCAACTCTCCTTTGATGTCGTGTGGCCTATAGGTTTACTTTCGCCCCAAGAAGCCAATATTCAAATCAGTAAGATTTTGTTCTCCATAAGAAATTGAATCCAACAAGTGAGTGAGTGAGCATCAAAATGCCAAGAATAAAACAATTTCCTATTCTTACAAAAGATGATCTCACTTTGTTAATCCAGAAATCAGCAAAATAGCTACTAAAAGTAACACAAAAAGTTTTGAATCCCGGCAGTAAGACATTCATGGAACCAAAGTGGTCAATTCACCGTTCCCTCAAAGCACAGAATCCTTAGGGGATTCGAATATGTATTCGAATATAATTAACGCGTTCGAATATAATTAACGCATTCGAATATATCCTTGTATAATTGTTTATCAGTGAATGGGAACTAAACGAATGACGAGGTATTGAAATATTCCAAAACCTTCACGGAGCTATTCATTTCAGGTTTGAATAGTCGTCAACCTCAAAACAGGATAAATGACAAAATGAACCCGTGACAAAATACCTAAGAGTTTACACATGCAAAAAAATCAAAATACGCATTGACATGTCATAACACAATGAAATAAATTTGCTGAATACATATCAGAGCTCAATTTGAATTGACTTTTGGTTATGTCGTATAATGGAAAATATTACGATGAATATGAAAGACATATATATCCAAAATGTACATTTTCCCACATTAGCCCCAGTTAGGAAGACGTGTTATCATGCTCAACTCAATACAGTTATAAAATACCATCAAGTGACTTTTGCTGTTGATATTTTGCAGTCGTTTCTACCTCCTCAATATCGATAATTATTTTATTTTTTTCGAGTCTATTATTTAATGAACTCAATTCTAGGTATTATTCACAGACCTCCAAGCTGTCTTCCCCTCAGTTAGTGATACGTTGTAATTGTTTTGTGACTTGATGCCGGGATCTCAATCTGCCTACTCCCAAGTCTCGCCGCTTCTCTGTAAGATTCTCATACTGCCTACTCCCAAGCGTCGACTGTTAGTCCACCCATCCCGGGTTTTGTACCCTGAGATGAACTCTTCCCCACACGGTTACTGTGTGCAGAACATTCCATCCCGTCCATCCACCCCCAGTTCGGTGGTTTGATCTTCTAGTCTTTTCAAGACGACTTGTTCTGCCACTTTGCTAATGGAAGGGGTTAAGCTTATTGGTCTATATATATCTGGAAATATGTGGTTCTTCTTTGATTTCGGGTAAGGAAAATGCTTTAGTCTGAGTATAGCGTTGATGATATTCGTCGTTGCCGCTATACCCTTCCTTAGTAGGGCTTTCAGTGCCGGATTTGGAATCTGGTCCAGGCCTGAGGCTTTCCGAGTGGCTGGACACCTCACGATGACTTTTTCTTCCTCAGGTGATGTCGGTGTCAGGGGTTGCGGATTGTGCGAATTGCGGTTCGTTGCCGTGGTATCCTTCGTACCGTCTCTTCAAACTGGTTTTTGATTTCTTTTACTTCGTCCGTGAACGAGACATCTACACTGCCTTTCGTAGTTGTCAGCAAATGCTTTCCCTTTCTTTTGGTCGGTGTAGCGAATTCCTTGCTCGCCGTGTATAGGCGGGCATGGCTTTCGGTGCTCCTTCCTAGGAACTTTCTGCATTCTCTATGCACATTGGCCTTCGGTCTTGAGTTTTTCCAGACGAGTTGTCCATTGTCGGTCTCGAATTATACGCAGCTCTTGCTCTGCCGGCTCTGTCCATTGAAACACATTTTCGTTCTCTTCAAGCATCTTCTGATTCTGATTAGTATCTCCGATGTAATGTGATCCTGTAAATTGAAGAGCGCTGCTTGGACTTCCCGCGTACATGGAACATTGTCATCCTCACTGCTAGACATCCGATGTTTCGCCTTATCGGCTCTTCAGTAGCAAATACTGATGACATTATAAAAATGCACAACTCGTTCACAATTTTTTTTGTCACGGAATGAGATAAGTCCACTCATGTCATCGATGACAGTACGTAAATAACACTCATTCGCTTATTCAATTAAATCCCAGCCATAGGAATCTTGTTCAACTTGAAAGGGTATATTTTTTGGAGAAATCAGTTTTCTGCTAGAAAGAGGTTTCGGCTTTCTACTGCTTCATCTCGATACAAAAAAATATGGGAATTTTCCAAAGGAAGGAAGGCAGCAACCAGTTTCAAAAAATTAACTCTATACAAAGATATGTAGATCTGGCAAAGAAGTAAATTTCAGCCTCAAACTGGAAGAAGAAGCTCGAAACAGCTATTTTCATATAAACATTGATTTACACGAAACACTTTCGAAACAAATACTTTCATATGAACACTGAATTATACGAAAAACACTTTTATCTATTCCGTTTGTACTCCAAATGTTCGTAATGGAATCTAATCAGATGTCATTCACAGAATTCTTACACAATATAATTGATGGAAGAAGTGGTAGGAATCCTGTGAATGATATCTGATTTGATTTCATTTCGAATGTTTAGAATACAAAAGGATTAGAGAAAAGTGTTTTTCGTATAATTAAGCGTTCATATAATAGTATTTGTTTCGGAAATATTTCGTGTAATTCAATGTTTATATGAAAATAGCTGTTTCGGAAGGGTTTTCTCTTCCAGTTTGTGCATGATCTACATATCTTCCAATAACATTGTATTATGAAATCAACAATGCAATACTGTCACTACCATTAAATTACCTGTGAAATAGCGTTATTTTGGAAAAATATCATATCAGATTACATGGAAAACATAATTTTCGGAGAAAGAAGGTTTTGGCTTTCTACTTCTCCATCTTTTACAAATACTAATCTTTTCCGAAAATATTCCCCTTTCAATTCATAATTTTCCAGATTTTCAGCAAACCGACTCCTTGCAATAATCTTCTTTTGGGAATGAAATACAGAAATACAGCTTATTTATAACTGAAATGTGTACAATTATTTCAATTACACTGGTCAACAAAATTTCAACTGTTTTTTTTTCACATGAAAACTTATATCAAACTTTGAATCTACTAGGGTCAATAACCGATATTTTATCAATGAAACAGGTTTTTGTCTCCACATCAAAGCATATTTTTGGTGAAAATTACAAAAATCAACTATACTCAGAGAAATTATCACTTACTGTACAATAAGTATTTATGAATTTAGTGAATATAAGTCTTCTAGCAGATCCCTCTTGAGTTTCCAACAATAATCTGCTAGCATTCCTGGGCTCCATTTCCATTGATAACTCTTCGCTATGCCTTGATAATATCTCTTCCCTTGATTGTCACTCACAGCACCCAAATCTAGATGAGAGTCAAACATACGTATTTTTTAGGAAACATTACACTCCAAAGCTTCATCTGACATTATTAGTTACTCTATTAGGTATTTGTGTTTTCCGCTTTATGATTTCCTAAGAAATTTTGAACAACACTCACACTCACTCCTGGTCATTTAGATCTCCTTCAGAGCTCTTATCCTTCATTAGTTGTCGTATTTGTCAGCATACAAATATTCTCCCTTCAATTTTCGCGTCGCTGAGTTTGGGGAATTTCTCTTTCAGATATAAAAATCCACTGACATATTTGCGCATAGCTTTTACACCTAGTGCAACGGTGGTAAAAGTATGTCATCAGGGTTCACTAAAGGCTTATTTTTAACATTTTTACGACCTGGAATAAGTGACTCACGCTTGAGACACATTTTATTTCAATAGTGACTATTTCTGTCTCTGCTGTTCTATTCGCAAATTAACCAGCAACATTTTCTGTAATCAACATGTAGTTCAAGCAAATAATAAATAACTTTCAAATCGCCACAAATTTCCCAAGTATGTTCACTTTATTTAATAGTTTCGAGAAGAAACTATTATCATATTTTCGTAAGTCTCTTCCATAGCAGAACCATGAGCAACCGGCATTGAAAGGTGTTCCTTTCTGTTATGCAGCACTGCTTTCAAACTAGTTTTTGAAAAGTCAATGAACAATCGCCAGTGACTTGGATCATATTCAAAATTCAATAAATTTATCACAACATAAATATTATGACAATGGACTAAATCATTTACTATAGAAAAGTAAGCTTTTATTTCATCGTCACAATGTCGAAAATAAAAAACTTTTGAAAGTAAATTCCAGTCCTTTAGTCTCGACCCCAAAAGCTCATCCTGTTTCTTAGACAAATTCAAATCACGTACTAAATTATTTAAATCACTTTGTGTTTGCGGTTCACAACTTTGGGTCAGTATCTTCATATTCCTCATGCGAACAAGTTCTTCCGGACTAGAATCCCAATTTTTTGTCGATTTGAAGGCATTGACACAAGCAGTTCGGGACCTTTAGGATTGGTCTGTTGGCCGAAGATAAGTTTGGATACTGGATAGTATGTTTAGACTTCCTTGTAATGCTTTTTATTTTTGTTTGACTCAAATAAAAGCCCAACCTAATAGGTTTCATAACATTTCAGTGGGACCCATAATTTATCTTGATGCTGCACACTAAATCCAAAATATTCTTAAAAGCACTGTTCAATTAATGGGGTGAAATTTCGACGCTGGGATGTAAAAGATGAATCTTCACAAACATAACAAAACTGTCAGGGTCAGTAGAACACTTTCGTTGCATATTTGCGATGTATCCAACTAAAATAAAATGTATGTTAGCTGATGCAATAGTTATACAGCCGCCTAAATGACGTATATTAGGTCAGAAACGAATATATACAACAAACAACATAAACAAAAAACTGTTGACCTGTGTAATCATACATTTTTCTTCTTCTTCTTAAAATTTTGGTCCCAACTTCCAGATTTGGCGCTATTATGACCAGTGCTCTTTATATTATAGTGAAAATTCTAAGGAAAACTTTATCGGGGACACAGCGGTCTTTGTCGAAGCAATGCTGCCATCTCTTTTTTATCTCTTTTTTTATAAAAATACTTGACATTTCTTTGTTGTCTCGCCTTCTGCTCGGAAGATTATTTGGCTTTTTACACGCTATATCTATGTCAATGTTCTCTATTGGTGATATTATTTTCAATTGATCAGATAATTGTCCTCATTGAAATTATCTGTGTACATCGGGATATGGATTTGTTTTCTTGCCGACATTTCGAATCTAATTAAATTTCTTTTCAGGGCTCGAAGTTGCTTTTTCGTATTGATAATATTGCTTTTTTTAAAAACAATCGGACATATTGAATAAATATTGAAAAACAATATTAAAAACATTTTAAACACCAAATTTCTGAGACAACACCAACACAAAACGACATGATTTGTTCAACTTTTTTTAATTTTTTCAATATGTTTCTAATATGTCTGATGGTTTTTAAAATAATAGCATTATCAACAGAAAGAAACTACTTTTCGAGCCCTGAGGAAGAATTTAATCAAATTCGAAACGTCGACAAGAAAACTATTGATTTTTTTAAAGGAAGAATTGATCCTCTTACCCAACCAAGCGGGTTGGTTTGTGGTGAATTGTGACATTATTTTTGTTGTTGATTTTTGCAATTCAAGGTCTAAAAAGTTTATCAAGCCATTAGGTCTTTTGTGGAATTGTGAATTTTATGTTTTTGTGAACGTGTTTTTTATCCTCCATTTTGAATATTGGATATGAAAAATCAATTTCAAATAGCATCTTCGAATGATGTCAATATATTTTGATGTACGTCACTGGTTGAATATTTTCGAAGCGTATGAGTTTCTATTGAAGTGAATCGTTCAAAAGTATTTTTGCCAATATATTCCACATGCGTCTATGACTTTTGAATGACTGAATCGTAAAAAGTTTTCGACAAAAGTTTATGGAGACATTGAATGGTTTGTCATATTTTATAAGGATGTTTGGAGGTTAGATGATTATGAAAATATGTCACATGCACTTCAAGTAGTATAGGTTTATAGCTTTTGAAAAATTCGGCCGGAAATATCGAATGATGGAATGCTACGAATGATTTTTTTCGAATTGATGATTCAGATTACTATAATAGTGAATATACACCTTCCATTTGTAATTTGTTTTCCATAACATTGAAACCACTAACAATTTGCATCTCCTTATTCTCAAAATCATTTTCAGGTTACACTCATGCTATTGAAAATTGCTTATAGACTGATCGAGTTAGAGGTATATTATTCTTATGAAGCCTAATCGATCCCAAGATCTCTTCATATTTTCAGAAAAAAGAACAATTCCGGAGGCAAGAATTTAAATTGGCCGCGAGTCTGTTGACCAATGAAATTGATCATGTCTTCAGCAGTGTTGCCAAGTATATTGCCAAGCTTTGGAAGATTCAACATATTACCCAAGCAAATCTATAACGCTTGAGTTTAGTAGCAATATTAGGAATATGAATTGTATATACTGATAACAAATGTTATATCAAATATGCGCTTCCAGAACTACCAATCAGCCCAACGAAGACATCAAGTCATTCTTAGTCGCCTCAGAATCGGACACACAAGCTTATGAAGAAAGAATATGCTGAGAAGTGTCATATTTGTGGTGTGATCACCAGTGTGAAACACATTATCCTGGAGTGCCCAGTTTTTGAATATGAAAGACAAGAAGCAAGACTTACCTGTGATCTCAGTTCTGCCCTAGACGTGTTGAACTCTTTGGTAATCTTTTTGAAATCTATTCATATATTACATAAAATATAATTATACCTAATTGTTCCTCCACTAATAACCCTTCGCGGTTGATGCGGTTATTTTCGAAATAAAAAATAAATAAAAATATTGTCAAAAAATCAAGTTATTTTACCGGAGCCGGCATTTGGCTAATAAAAGATAGTTTTTTTGATAATAAATTGCAGATGAACAGATGAGGATTGTAGAATAAATTGAATAAAATTTGAAATTAATCTTCTTTCTTGTGTGAAAACTTATACACTAACTATAAATTGTTCTAATTAAAACTTAATTCCAGTTTGCTACATTTTTTGATTTTATTAACTGTATATTATTAGGTAATGTATAAAATCACAGTTTAGATATATTTTGTGATCTTTCGATTTTGTGTACTGATTTTAGATATAAAGTTATTTCCAACCATGGTTTTCTTGTACATTTTATTTCATGTTGAGAATAATTTCATGAATTCAAATGTTAACTGGTTCATATACACTTCCATTATTAAAATTTCTGTGTTATCAACATGAAAATGCCTACTGCCGGAGATATTTTAAAAATAACGTTTTATTGCGTTTTGTGTTACTTGGATCCCACGTTTAATTGATTCTCCCTTCCAATGCATTTCTTGCCCTTGTTCCTTGATTTAGTTGTCGAAAGTGACTTTGATTTCACTTTGAATCACGAATGAATCAGAAACTGTTTATAAGCTCCGTGAATTTTACGATTTGGCAATGATGAATATATGTATTGTTCCTATTGGTCAACCAAATAAGAAGAGGGACTAGGCCCGTGGCGTCACGGGCCTAGAATATCTGATTTTATTAATTAATTATGAAAAAAACAACGGTATTTAGAGAGCTGAAACGAAGTGCACTGTTTTTCAATTTGAAAGTACTATCAAATGAACAGTAAACTAAAAATCAAGCAACAAGCCCATTAAGAGTTTAGGGATAATAATTTCGATTATATGTTAATCAAAAATTATGTGATTGTGATTGTGAAAAGGAGAATATCTTCCTTATGGATACAATTGCTTCCTTAATATGTTATGAGTGATAGACTCAGAAATGAAAAAAAAAATTGAATCATCAATGAAAACTCAGATACATGAAAGAAGAGACAGTGTAGTTAGATATATAGATTTATTAACCACATAATATCATCAACATTTATAGCAGGTCGATGAGTTAACACAAAAGAATGTATTAAAATTATGAATTATATCTATTTCAAATTGAAAACTACATTTATACAAATAGACATCTGTTAAAATCTGTTTGTTTGTTAACTACCTGCTGCCCCTCAAGGCCCGTAGTTGAAAATTGTGCGAGCTAAGGATTAACAAGGTTCTCCCTATCAAAGTAGTGCGATTCTTAGCACGGGTTGGACGATAGGAAGTGAATATTGATCTTCCAGCCTCGCGGCCTAAACCACCGGTCAATTGAGTTAGTCTAGAAAACCACTCACCACCATCAGTGAGTATAATGTAGATTATGGAAACATTTACTTGAAGTACGTGGTGGACATTAAATTTAAAATTATGAGTTGAAACGGTATAGGCATGTAACATTTATATAACATAACATTATATAACAAGCTCTCATGGGATTGTAGACATCTAATCATAAATCAGCAGCATAGATTCAGTCGTTGTAGTTCTACCAATACAAATCTGCTCATTTACCAACACTCAATAATGAATGCCTTCGAAAATAGACACCAGATTAATTATATTTCCACCTACTTTTCGAAGTCATTTGATTGAGTAAATCACAATTTGTTGTTGCATAAACTGAACGCTTTGGATATTCAGGACAACGTTCTGAAATGCATGCAAAAATATATATTTTCAAATAAATTTTCCGTTAACCAGCTGAACATTATTAGGCCTGCAGAGTATAATATCTTCCTCAATCACAGTTCCTTCCGGTGTACCGCAGGGATCTCATTTAGGACCATCACCTTTAAGCTTATTTGGGAATGACTCTACAGCGGATTTTTCCTATTTGCTAATGATCTGAAGATGTTCAATGTTATTCATGACTCATGTGACACTGACAAAGAGAACAAAATATACAAAATTTCATCAGTTCGGACTTTCATTGTAAATTGATTTAATAACCCTGAAAAAAAATTTAAAGATTAACCGAAAATAACAATTTTATTAAACAAAAACCTGAAATTACAAAGAAATAATATACAACAACAACTAAACAAATAAAAATTGAAATATTAATGAAAGTTGAAAAAATTAAAAAAATTTAAATATTATTAACAAAAAATTAAAAAATTAAAATTAAAAGATTTTAAACCAAACAAAAGATATACACAAATGTTAAAAATACCCTTTCGACATACCAATTATGGACAGAATGAGTCTATAGCTAGTATTTTGAGACTTTCAAATACTTATAATGTGAATTCAGAACTTTTGTATTCTTCTATGGAATCATTTTAAAAGACTGAAAATATCGTAATTGATTGGATTACTCTTGCCTTTTTTTGTATATACTTTCCCTCCATCTATCTGTGATTTATAGTATATATTTGTGAATATGTTAATTATTTAATATATATAGGCAATATTAATATATAATAGGCAACGCTGTAAATAAATAAACAAATAAAATGATCTGATGACCTACATATATAGACAAAAAGGTGGTTGAACTCATAATACAAAAAAGTTCTTGAAAAACATATTTCAAATCTAAAAGTATTGAAATTACTAACATGAATTTTAATAATTTTTCAACTCCCAAGCTTCAAATTCCTCGATACTTTTGAGAGATGACCCCAAGTCATTGTAATTGTTCACACATATTGGACATATTCTAAATAAGAATATTAACAACGGTCCCAGGATACGACCTTGTGGAACCTCCACTTGGAAAATTATTCGGATATTTGTTCTTTTCAATTCGATTTCGAAATGTGTTTACACTTGAAAGACGATAGCTCTCGACTACCCCGAAAACATAGTATCCAACACAGGTCACGAGCCCATAACAATCATATCAAACCGCACGTTGTAATTAATTTCTGAAGGGCCGCCAAACGTCACAATGGTTGTAACAAACATGTCGCCGTCGAGAGCCATAATTGTAATTCATTTTTGAGTGCGGCCACAAATCTAGATAGAGAACGAGAGGGTAGACTTGCATTGATGTCACTTGCAGCTACCCTCGTGGCTGTAGATTCGCAGTAGACCGACTACTTAGGTTAATAAAATCGAAAGAAAGGGTGATTTGCATTTAAAATGCTATTCTCGATAGCGTTTTGTTTGCGTCGATGTGGTCTGTTCCAGAGTTCGAAGGGTTCGTGTGCCCTGTGTTTAGGAAGGGTAAGGGCGTGATGATGTCACCTGGTAAGAACTGGTAGAAGAGGCTTGGTCCTGTTTGTATTTATTTTTGACCTCAGTCAAAATGATTTGAATTTTCAATTGGTCCATATATAATAATATTACGGTGATTATTTTCCACAAATCCACAAACAATCTGAGTATTTCCTTGCAACACTAGGAAGGGAGAAAGTGGTATCCTTAAGCAATTTGGGGCCATATCAAGACGACTATGAATAAGCAGTAGTTCAGTATGAAAAAAAATCCCCAATGAAGTTTTTCAGGGTGTAACATAAGGTGACTTTCAAAAAGTTAGCACCATATGGGAAACTGTTATAATATCCATTTCTGAGAAAATTGTATTCCTGATAAAAATTGGTGCATTGCGTAAAACTTGGATTCAAGTTGTCAAAACTCTGAATTTCTGAACGGTATACAGGAAAGAACAAAAAATAAAAATTTAGATAAATGGTAAAACACCCTTATTTTCGACATTATTGAAAAGTTTATTTAGAAAAGTTGTTTGAATTTGAAAACAATATTCAAGGCACCTTAGATGCCTCTCTCATATCACTATGATGATATTTTAAAGCGAAATACCGTTTAATTCATTATCCGAACAGGTATATCTATGTTTATTGAAAATTGTATAAATGTATACTAAGTTTTTGGTGCAAAATTGATTATTCACTCTGTAGGTATGTCCTCAATAATTATCAGTATGATTCAATGACGAGAAATAATTGCTTAATTATTTAATGGTTAACAATTAATTAAATTAATATAAATCTGTGAGTAGTACTAATACTTTTTATGAGGCTAAAACCATAAAAAAATTATTTTTTGTTTTGTTTGTTAGATGAATATTACCGGAGTTTTATCCCCAACACCAAACCGTTATTTTAAAACTTCGACAGGTGTTTTGATAACCAAGTGATGAAGATGATCACTTGGTGATTGAAACACGTGTCGAGGTTTCATAATGACGGTTTGGTTTTGGGGATAAAACTCAAGTAATAGTCATTACTACACCAAAGGTTTCAAACAATTCATCACATGTTACGTAGGTGGCTGTGATTTCAATTCTGAATATTGTTTTCAAATTTCAACAACTTTTTTTAATGAACTTTTCCAATAATGTCCAAAAAAGGGTAGTTTACTCTTGATCTAAATTTCTATTTTTGTTCTCCCCTGTACACCTGTACCCTGTACCCTGTCCCCTGTACACCCTGTTCAGAATTTTGGTAACTCAAAAGCAAGTTTCCTCCAATGGACCAATATTTTTCCAGAATAAAATTTTCTGACAAATGAGTAATAAAAAAGTTTACCATATGATGCAAACTTTTTGAAACTCACTGTATAAGACAATGGTGGTACGATATAATATGAATATTTTCGAACAGACACTCATTTGGTATTGTTCGTTATAAAACATTCAACCTGTCAACCTGATATCTAGTGTTACTTTCTTTGTGACAAGACTACATTCAGTTTGTTTTTTTCAGAACACGATTAAATGGTCCAATCACAACTCTAAACCCATATTTATGGAACAATGACTGGTAAATATATTCTTTTTTATTTTTGGGGAGCAAGGTATTGGGAATACTTCTTCTGAAGAACAGCTGATCTAGATTCTCTAGATGATCTAGATTCCTCTAGAGTTTTCATGCAACCGTAACCGTCGATGTCGCATACTTTCACCATCAACACTGGTGTTCCCCAGGCATCCATATTGTCACCAACCTTTTTTTTTATTATATACCTCGTCATTCTATTTGGATCCCAGCACATGGGCTATGGAGGCACATCTTCACCGGCAGCAAAATGTTGCATAATGAGTATCTAGAAGTGATTCCGAGTGAAAGTAACCAGGTTCAATTCAAAGCCACAAAAAGCCAGGCATCGGTTTTCCCAACGAAAATGAATGTCTCCGAACCTGAAATAATAATGTCAGGTCTGACAATTTCGCTTTCTGTTTCGATAAGTTTATTGGGAGTTAAAATGGACACTAATATGTCTTGGCACAATTATGTCGCTAGAATTGCAAAGGCTGCTTCTCAAAAGTTCGGAATATTGTTCCGAACTAGAACATTGTACACACCTTAGCAACTTTTGGTGTTTTATAAAGCTCAGATCAGACCTTCTTTGGAGTATTGTTCTCATGTATGGAGCTTTGCCCCCAAACATACCCTGAAGTTGCTGGATTTCATCCAGCATGGATTTAATCTCAAGCGATTCAAATCCAATGTGAACCGCTACTTCCGCACAGACACCGTTCTAAGAACGCCTTAAGGATGTTTGTCTTGAAAAGAAGACGAAATACATGATATGGAAAATGCATGTTTTTCACAGATTTTAAACATATTTTTTTTAAATATGGTCAATTGTACGTGGTATGTTCACAAGTCGGCGAACCATATGTTTCATCTGTTCTTGTACCTGATAACGAAACGAAAAATGTCGAGTGCACTGAAGAGTGCACTAATATCATTAATTTTATTACTTAATAGTTTTAATTTTAAAATCCTAAATCTGGTTACTTATTATAATCGTGACTTTCGATATCACGCAGATAGAGATCTACAGTGTTCTTAACTAAGGTGAAAGTCACTACTTCAGAACATTAACAACTCCAGCAATAACTCTGTTATGAAATTATGTACTCTAATAAATTTTTCACCATAAGTCTGTTGTTTTCATTACTATCATTCAATTATGTTCACTTTGAACATTGCAACTAATGAAAGTATATCTCAGATCGACCTAGTTTGAATTTGAATGAAAATTCGAAAGTGTATTTTTATTTCTCTAACATTGCTTCATCGTTGTGTATCGAAAATGTTACAGAATTTGATACGAAATGGAAGACAAAACTAGCACTTTTCCCCATCACCAGAAATGCAATACTCCTCTCAACACGTTTCACCAACCAAGTTGACGTCTTCAGTTTTGAGGGACCTTTTAAATGTGGTATCACTCGACGACTCGACTATCACTTCCTTTTGGAATTTTTGATATGAAAGTCGTGGTGGGAGAAAGGTGAATGGCAAGAGATTGATGATTTTCAGGTAGAAATGTGTTCTCTGAAAACCAAAGTTAACGTGTTTCACGATTTCCTTTTCTATTTTGAAAATCAATGGCCCCGTTTAGTGTAGCTGTTGTTCTATTTCTTCAGTTTGTGACTATGCATATTCGAACTTCTGCTAACAAATATTATCCATCGTTTATACTTGGC